>CABHPH010131882.1:173-11447 GCA_902168325.1 Peromyscus nudipes | reverse complement strand
GACCCTTCATTCCTTGGCCCTGTTTCAGATCCATTCCTCCGGTGCCACCCTATTAATCTTCCACCTTTGACAAAAACACCTTATCTTCTTAATCCGGTTTCTTCTGGATTTCGGACTTTGTCTAACAGGCACGTGCGGTTTTGCATGTGAATTTTGCAGAGTAAAGGGAGATATTTTTTCTTAACTTTCTTCCCTTCCTTTTTCACTCTTGCTGTGCTGTGTTGAACAGCTGTATGTCAGCGGGTGGAGGCCTTAACTGGTAAGAATGTTCACGCTCCTGGGAGGCACCAAGTGCTTATCTCAGATGAGCTGAGTAGGGTCCTTGTCAGGTGACTAGGACTGCTTGCCGACCTTAGGACTCCTGCCCCGGACCTCTGGGGAGCCAGCACAGACCCTTGCGTCATGGGGCACGCTAATAGTTTTTAGATCAAGGCGCTGGTCTTTCTTGGGCAGAGACCTGAGCTTAATTCATGTGCAGTAAAGCAGTTTGGTTAGATTGTAAACTATTCAAAGGGCACAGGCAACCGGTTTGGGAGATGGAAAGCACACCAGGTTTAGTGTTTTTTGTGCTTCTTTGGAGACATACCTTGGACGTTTGTGGACTGAAATTACTCTTTGTTTTAAATTTCACAGTTATTTGGTTCTTGGCACTCTGATACGGTACTCTGTCTTAAGTGTGCAAAGGGTGATGAGCGGGTCAGAAATGGATGGGCACAGGAGTGTGATTCAACAAAACACTGCTTCTAGAAACAGGAAGAAACGTCGTGCTTTCAAATGGTTTGAAATCTGTCCCTGTTGTTTATATTAAGAGGTTTAAAGCGTTTTAAAGTGAACAGGATGGCTTTATAAAACGCCACAATACACGCGCGTGCCGACGGCACCCACACTGGACTGTAAGGTCCGTAGAGGAGGTGCTGTCTGTTTAAATGCGGTCTGTAACTCTAGCCCAAGCCCAGTGCCAGGCACTGCCACTGTATGCGGACTAAGCATGTGTTTAGTTACAGGCTGGATTATCTGGCATGTGTCTAAGTGTGTTTTTAGTGGTTCTAGGGACTAGAGAAAAAACAGTCTTGCAGGTGGGCTTGTAATTGTGGGATGTTTCCTTAGTATTACACTGCCCTCTAGTCTGTCTTTATTTCGTGTGTTGTAACTTCATGTTTGATCAGTTAGTGTCTGACTGCTTCTGGGTGACTTTGTTTTTAAAATAGTCTGAACTGAGTCTGCAGTCTTCCCGACTCAGCCCCTCCCGAATGCTGAGGTCACCCGGTCATGTTTTCAATCTGGTTGATGTTAAGCGAGCGCAGTTTATTAACCACAGCATAAAATACATTTGTTACAGCCTTGAAGTCCCCCATAAATTTTTATTTTATTTTGAGATAGAGTCTCGCCATTGTAGCCCATGGATGGCCTGGAACTCCCTATGTGGACCAGGCTGGCCTTGTACTCAACAGAGATCCACCTGCCTCTGCATCCAGAGTGCTGGGATTGAAGGTGTGTGCCAGAATGCCCGGTTTGTGGGCACAGACCTTAAAGTTTAGATTAACTAAGAGAACGAAGAGTAGAGTGTCAGGAGGCAGCTGGTCTGTGGTGTGCTTACATAGAACAGTGGAGAAGAGAGTCCGGAGGGCTGGGTAGATGGAATGTGGATTTGACTGGTTCTAGCTAACCATAACCATGATAATAATGACCATAGTCCTTACTAGGCATTCTCTTGATTGCCTTACATCCTAATTTATTCTTCACACTGTCGTCTGATAGGGATAGTTATTACAATTTTACCCACTTTACAGGTTATGCAACTGAGGTATTTGCATACGCTAACACAGCTAATTCATGGCAGACATTTGCTTCAAAGTTAGACAGTTGGCTTTGGTGCCCTAGTCATAATAACACTTCTTTTTCATCTTTTTTTTTAAAAGAAGATTTTCATTACAGTTATTTATGTTATGTGCATGCATGTGGGTGGGTACACATGTGTCACATTGGGCCTGTGGTTCTCTCTCCACCTCGTGGTTCCCAGGGATCAAACGCAGGTTGTCAGGTTTGGTAGCAAGTGCCCTTATCCCTGAGCTATCTCATGACATCACTGCCTCCTCTCCTTCCTCTGGGGGACTGAACCTCCCCTGAACTGCACCCCCAGCTCTTGATGGCTTCTCGGTTTCTCAAGCAGCCCACACTTTTCCCATCTGATTTGGGAAAAGCAATCTAACCTCTCTAAGCCTCCTCTTCTTCAAAATCGAGGCAAGAACGTCTTCTTACCAGGGTTGCTAGTAGGAGTTAAGGGTCTGAAGCCCTTCATTCAGTTGGTAGCCCATAGCAAGCCATTGTTGAACCGTCATAGATAATGCTACTCTTAATGTTATCATATGGTTATACATATATATAGATATAGATATATAGCACCAACTTGTTAACTAGTTATAATGCATATAACGGTTAAGAAAATCATTGTTAAATTGTGAGTCCATTATTTTCCCCCTCTTAGTGTTAGAGGTAATGTGGGTATTTTTTTAACTATTTTTATTTGTGTGTGTGTGTGATGATTCCCCTGGAGCTGGAGAGTGACAGGTGATGTGAGCAGTTCAGTATGGGTGCTGGGGTCCAAACTCCAGTCTGCTGGAAGAGCAATACATGCTCTTGAACTGCTTAGCCATCTCTCCAGCCTCTGCCCTTGTGTGTTTGAGACAAGATCACATGTACCCCAGGCTAGCCTCCAATTCCATACGTACCCGAGGATGACCTTGAACTTCTTTCTGATTTTCCTGCTTCGACCTCCCTAGTGCTGGGATTACAGTTGTGCAACACCTTGCCGGTGCCAGATCTGCAACAGACTCTATGCATGTTAGCAGACACTGTGCTGAAGAAGCTGTCTCCCCAGCCCCAGGTTGTTGCATTTTAATAAGCCATTTGAACACTGGCCCAAATTTTGAGGAAAAATAAAATCAAAGGAGGTATCTACTAAGTAATTTATTTTCCCCTCTGAATCGAGCCAAGTACTTTCTGGAAAACCCTTGGGAATTCTGATTAAAATAGAGGCACACAGCTGGCTCCAGAGGTGACAGTCTAGAGGGTGAGTCCTCATAGGGGGACATCCTGGTCTGAATGAAATGACACATCTCTAAGGTATGGTGAAGAGGTTTTTGTTGTAGCTATGAGGGAGAGTGCATCCAGCGGCATCTGGAAGAGTCCAGAGCAGAGAGAGAGAGTAGTAGACTGAACACGGCTGGTAGATTGACCCAGGCCACAGGAGGAGGTTGGAGAGGAAGAGCAAAGAGAAGCTAACGCATGGCCGAAATGGCAGGGTTGTATAGGAATGAGAGGAAGCTGGGGGAAGGGAAGGAAGCCCGTGAGCTGGAGAAATTAATGTAGGGGGCGGGTGAGAGGAGCTGAGGGGAGCCAGGATGCCAGCATGTACTTCTTAACAGGTCCCTGTGCTGAGAGAGCCTGGAGGTGAGCATGCTAATCTACACCACACTTAGCCATTTGTCCCTAGTCTCTTTAGGACCCAGCAGGTCACAGCACTGGCTGAAGGCAGCAGGAACTAACTTGTTTGTTGTAAGTCATGTGAGCCCGAGTTTCTTGTAAGTTCAGAGCACTAGACTGTGTCCTTGAGAATCCTTCAAGGAACCGAGATCAACTGTGCCCGTAATTCAGAAACGCTTGATTCTGCTTCGTGTGGTATAACATGACTGTAATATTAGCACTCAGAAGACAGGCAGGAGGTCTGAGCTTTAGAGGTTAGCCTGGGCTACACAGTGAGACTTTTGACTCAAAGGAAAAGGAAAGCTTCTGGCTTCAACGTTAGTGTTTGTTCTGTCTTATTTTAGTTGCTATTATGTGTCGTAAGACATGCCTGCTCTTGAGGTAAGAATGTATTTCAGGCCTGTCATCATTTTCTACACAAATCTACACAACCTTTCCTGAAACTTCCACAACTCCTGCTTTATCTTACCATCAAATGCCTGCACTCTCCATAGTGAAGTACATGAATATTTATACTCCATGCGGAAAATAATGACTATAAATAGTCTCATGTCAGTTAGGTCAGGTTTTACCACCAAATGAGTTCAAGGCAGGTCAAGTATGCTGCCAAGTGAGGGACAGAAACAGAGCTGGTGTTTGGAACATTTTTGGGTTTTAGGGTTGTGAATGGAAGGTTGCAGATCACCGATTATACGTGGGTATTTGTATGTGTGCCTTGTCTTCCTTGGGAATGTATCGCTTTCTTCGGGAAACTATGCATGGAAACGAAATTAATTCACCTAAGAAAGTCAATAGGCTCAGTTAAGTCTGTACAAGAATTTCCCCCTTATCTCTCTGTTCTTTCGTTTGTCTGTTGAAGGTCATGTTTTTGTATTAATGAAGTACTCTTTTTCCATGATAAAGAGGATTGAAAACCGGGTCCAGCTCAAGTTACCTTTGCGACTAGTTTCTTAACTGGTCCAATTTCAGGAAAGAAGTGTGTGTGACCATGTTTGGTTTTCATTAGCTTCCTGACTAAACTGTTAGGTTTTTAGTGTGTTCTTGGTCAGAGGCAAAAAATAAAATAAAATAAAATAAAATAAAATAAAATAAAATAAAATAAAATAAAATAAAATAAAATAAAAGTGAATAGGAGACCCATCTGAGGGCACAGTCCCTGGCCTACACAAGCTAATTCTCAGAGGTACCCAAAATGAGTTACTCCCAGCTGATCCTGTGGGTTGGGGGCTCTCTCTCACAGCTTTATGATTTATTTTTGCCATCAGGTTTTATGAAAAGCAATTAGTTTTGCTAGGAATGGTGGTGTATGCCTTTAATCCTAGCATTTGGGAAACTGGCAAGTAGATCTTTTGAGTGTGAGGCCAGCCTGGTCTATATTGTAAATTGCTGGTCAGCCAGGGCTGTGGAGTGAGACAATTGTGCCTCACAAAACAAAAGCAGCAGCGAGCTGGGCGGTGGTGGCACATGCCTTTAATCCCGGCACTCAGGAGGCAGAGGCAGGCGGATCTCTGTGAGTTCGAGGTCAGCCTGGTCTACAGAGCAAGATCCAAGACAGGCACCAAAATTACACAGAGAAACCTTGTCTCTGAAAACAAAACAAAACAACAAAAACAAAAAACAAATCAAAAGCAGCTAAAACAACAAAATGGCTTCAAAACTGCTAGCCAACCTATTCAAGGCCCCTCCCTCCCACTTTTTTAACATTCAGGAATCTACATTTACATTTAGACCGGGAGTGGTGGCGCACGCCTTTAATCCCAACACTCCTGAGGCAGAAGTAGGTGGATCTCTGTGAGTTCGAGGCCAACCTAGTCTGTAAATTGAGTTCCAGGACAGCCAAGGTTACACAGAGAAATCCTGTTTCGGAAAAACATAAAAACAAACAAACAAACAAAAATAATGCGCCTTTATGTACATTTATTGGGCAGTTCACACAGAAAACCTGAACTGGCTGGCTGTGTTGCTCAAGGGGTAGTGTTTGCTGCCCAAGTAAGCCCTACAGCCTGAGCTAGATCCCTGAAACTCATGTAAAGGCCGAAAGAGAGAATCAACTCCTCACAGTTACTCTCTGACTTACACACACACACACAAGCACGCGCTCACACACACAGCACTAAAGATAAAAAAGAATCATGAATCATAATCTTAATGGAATTTGTGCTGTGGAGGAAATGTTAGGGATCTCATAGAACTTTTCTTTAAAAATGTCTTTCTTTGGGGAAAAACCTTTACTACTATCAGAGCCTAGTTAATTGGCAAAGCAGAGACCGTGTCTCAATCACTGCTCAACTCTTGGTAAATGGAAAATGTTTATTGACCAGAAGGTGCCAAGTAAATTCTGGAGCATATGGTTGGACGGACGGACGGATGGATGGATGGATGTATGAAGGGTGCTTTTTAACTAGCATCCTTTTAACCTCATTTTCAGTGAAGGTAAGTTTTCTACTCTGAGATAGGGTGTGTTTTCAGACATGATTAATGTGACTGTAACTTGTCCATTTTCATGTCCTGAAATTCATTTTTGTTCTAGGAAATTTTCCTCAACACTGGAGGCCTGCTGTTAGGATGCACACAGTATGCACATAGGAAGTTTAGCTCAGGCTGGGGAGAGGAGGCCCCTGCACACATAAGACCGTCTAAGAGTGTAAGGGAAAGGGAATTCAGTATGTCAATAACAGCTTAGTTTAAGGGAAGAAAAATCACTGGTTGAAACCTTCTAGAGGAGCCTGGGAGACCTTTGCAGGAGGCACAAGCCTTAGGGTGGCCTCATAAAGGAGGGGGCGTGTGGGCAGAGGGAAGGAAAGAATGCTTTGGACAGAAAGACGCTTTGGAGTAGCTGAGCAGAGGCTTGGTGGAAAAGTGTAATCCCTTTGCGTTTTGAATCCCTGGTCACTGGAAATGGCTGCTGGTTGTCAACAGTAGTTCTGGGTTGCTAGTGACATATTCCAACTCAGACCTGGGGGTTTTTTTTTGTTTTTTGTTTTTGTTTTTGTTTTTTTTTAGAGCTTATTAGCTGGTGTAACTGGACAGGCCAAACCTCTGGCAGGTTGGATCAAGGTGCTTGAGTGATTCCTTCCTGTTCTTCCTTCATTCCTGTTCTTCAGCTCCCTCAGACAGCCTACCCCAAACGGGTGTGGCCTCCAGCTTTCCTACTGCCCAACCAGTAACTGCAGAGCCTCTCTCTGTAGGGCTGGCCACACTTGCCCTGGGGATGAATGCCCTTGTTAAGCCCATGTCAGCCGTCCAATCATCTGCAGAGCCTCAGGGCTGGGCGGGCCTGAGAGTCACAGCTGAACCACATGATCTGAGAAGGCTACCCCAGAACAGATATCACACTCTTATCAAAGATTGGCCAGAACAACAAACGTCCAAGATGCCAGCTGCAGTTCAAACCCATTTTCTTTCCTTGGCCTTCGTTTATGCTGGTGATAGCTGTTTGCCCTTTATCTTGTAGATATAGTCTTGGGCTGTTTGCATGGAAATTATCTGTGAAGTTTGTATTCTTGTATGGGTGTATTATTCCGGGGCCTTGCTAAATCCGGCTCAAGGGTACACCATAAATTCCAGCAGTGATTCAGAGAATAACATATGTAGCAACTTCATAGTTACATTTGGTCAACTTTTTTTTTTCTTTTTTTTTTTTTTTTTCGAGACAGGGTTTCTCTGTGTAGCTTTGCGCCTTTCCTGGATCTCGCTCTGTAGACCAGGCTGGCCTTGAACTCACAGAGACCCTCCTGCCTCTGCCTCCCGAGTGCTGGGATTAAAGGCGTGTGCCACCACCACCCGGTGCATTTGGTCAACTTTTGAGTCTGTTCTTTTTATTAATGAATTTTAGTATGTTGTGAAAGCAAGATTTCCTGACCTCAGATTTCCTGACCTCCTGGCCTCTGGCAGACAATAGGTGTCTGTAGAGGATTGTTCTATCTGCAGCAGCTCCACCTCCCCTCCCCTCCCCTCCCCTTCCCCTCTCACTGCTCCTGTGTCTTAAATGCTAGGATTGACAGCTACCTAGGCGCCTGCCTCACACTCCCCTCCTGGGGCAGACGGCCATATTTATCATGGTGTTCTTCCCACGCCCAAGCCCAGACACAGTGTTAGGAAAAAGAGTGCAGTAGCCTGGGGTTCCACAGGGGCCCCAGAGCTCTTCCAGAAATGGAGGAAGAACGCATCTGAGACCTAAATTCTTCCCTGGCATTGTTACCGATTGCATCATGCAACCATGCCTGAAAGAACACCCAGGCGTTTGTATTATGTAGGAGTGAAGTTTCTTTATGAAAGAAGAAGAAACAAAGGCTCGGCCATTAACTGTGCCTGTCGGATGAATATAGCCGACTGTCAGTTGGGCCCAAGATGTGTATTGCTCATTGGTAACAAAAACTTCTCTGTTGGTTTGGGCATGGTGGTGTACACCTTTAATTCCAGCTGTGGGGAGCCGGAATAGGCGGATCTTTGTATTCGAAGCCAGTCTGGTTACAAACTTCTATAGTCACTTTAGATTGCAAACTCTTTTTTGGTTTGTTTTTTTTGTTTTTGTTTTTTGAGACAGGGTTTCTCTGTGTAGCTTTCCTGGATCTCGCTCTGTAGACCAGGCTGGCCTTGACTCCACAGAGATCTGCCTGCCTCTGCCTCCCGAGAGCTGGGATTAAAGGCGTGCACCACCACCACCGCCCGGCTGCAAACTCTTAATATCAGTTCAGCATTAGGGTGGCCGATCTTGGGGAATAACAGATTCCAGAGCCTCAAATTGAGGCTTTGTGCCTGCCCCCCGCCCTCCCCCCCCCCCCCCCAGCTAGGCCTTCAACAGACAGCAAACCCAAAACTGAGAAAAGAGATAGGTTTGTGGGCCTCTCTCTTTCCTAACCCAGTGAGTGAGCATGCAGAAGACAGCCAGGAAACAGGGCAGGAAGACCTTCCTATGTAAGTGTGAAGGACCTCAGGTTTGCCAAGTGTCAGATACCTAACGGGCGTCCTTCTGAGGCCACTCCTACCACCACACTTGGAGCTGTGGCTTGGTCATCCTGCTGAGACCAAATACCACTTTCATTTAGATGGGTTGGTAACTCCTTCCATAGCCTCGGGAGCTTTTCATCTTAGCCTCTGACTCTTGCGGGGTGGTGGTGTGGGCCTCATATGAGGTTCTGTCTTGTGTGTGACCCACTTCTGCTGCATGGCACACCCACCTCTGGATCCAGCTAGGGAGTGTGAGCTGATTCTGAGTATCAGCTTCCACCTCCTCCTGAGAACAGATAGCCGACAGCCCTTTATACAGATGTGAGGCAGAGGTGGCGTTGAGGACCTGAAACGATAGTGAGCCCTGTTGGTGATCCCACTGAGTCTTTCCCCAGGGTTGGGGAGGTGGGAACGATTTCTGTCCTCGGCCTTGGATGAGGGGGAGCAGCTGTTGCCCAAGACCAGCCGCTTCCTCTCTCACCTCTGCACCTTTATACCACAATGGGGGTGAATTTCCCTCTACTTCGTAGGGAGCTTTGTGTGTGGGTCCATTACTCACTTGGCCCTGGAATGTGGTTTCTTGGATTGGGTGCTTCAGAAGAAATGTTTGTTTTTATGTGCACAGCAGCTTCTCGGTGCAACTGCCAGTTAATCTAGCTTGCTCGGGAGATAAAACTTAACTTCCCATTCCGTACTCAGCAACCTGGGGTCAGAGATGGCCTCTCGGTAACCTTAAAACTCTGCCGTCCCCACAGAATGCCTGGCTCATTCATTCTGTTAGGAAATACTTAACCGGGCCCCTGGGGGCACAACAGGCAAGGAGAAGACGTGGTTCCTGCTGACAAAGGAGCTTGTACAGTGAGACGTTAAATGCTACTTCATCACAATTGTGAGCAACGCTCCAAAGAGGTAGAGAGGGTGCGGTGGGAGAGAGAGACCAGCAGTGAGAATAGATTTGCCCGGTGGCCTGGGTCTAGATGGCTTTATGGATGCTGTGGAAGGGCCAGAAGTACTCAGGCAGAGGACGGAGGAGGCCAGGGCTGTTTCAGCCATTCACTTTCAGCTGCTGGTGGTGCCGCAGGGGATGTTTCACAACGTGTGGGACAGTTTAGATCGTCATGGCTGGGCGTGGAATGAAATAGTGCTGTTGGCTTTAATGTGTAGAAGCCAAGGAATTCTGCTAATATATAGGACAATCCCCCACAGCGAAGAGTTATCCAGGCCCAATGGCCGTGCTGCTGATATTGAGAAACCACCGTTTCTCAACCAAAGAAACCGTAAAGGCCTCGACATCGGGAGATAATCCAAAGGATAAACGAAGGGGCCAGTGAGATGGGTCGGAGAGTAAAGGGGCCTGTCACTGAGTCTGGTGACCCGAGTTTGAGTCCCAGGACTCCTGTGGTGGACGTTGAGAACAGATTCCTAGATTCCTACAAGTTGTCCTCTGCCCTCTACGTACCTGCTGGAGAATTCACATGCCCCTCCACACACAAAATAAACAAACAAAGGCCCTTGCGGCAGGAGATAGAAAGGAAGACAAAGTTGATACAAGGGTGAGTGTTGTAGTTGTGGTGACCTGGGTGACTGGTGTAGCTGTGGTGACTTCCCCCTGCACCTGGGTGACTGTTGTAGCTGTGATGACTTCCCCCTGCACCTGGGTGACTGGTGTAGCTGTGGTGATGACCTTCCCCCTGTGCCTGGGTGACTGGTGTAGCTGTGGTGACTTCCCCCTGCACCTGGGTGACTGGTGTAGCAGTGATGACCTTCCTCCTGCACCTGGGTGACTGGTGTAGCTGTGATGACTTTCCCCCTGCACCTGGGTAACTGTTGTAGCTGTGGTGACTTTCCCCTGCACCTGGGTGACTGGTGTAGCTGTGGTGATGACCTTCCCCCTGCACCTGGGTGACTGGTGTAGCTGTGGTGACTTCCCCCTGCACCTGGGTGACTGGTGTAGCTGTGGTGACCTTCCCCCTGCACCTGGTACCATTAAAGGTTGTTTTGTACTGGCTTCTAGTAGTTGAGGCCAAGGAATACTGCTAAATGATGATAACCGCCCCTTCCCCCAGCAAAACCTGCCTTATCAGTGGTAGAAGAATTGAGAAATCCTGAATAGGAGAGTGAGGATGGCTGCAGGCAGGGTAATCTGCAGGAGTCTTGGACTAGGCTGGTGGGAGAGCAGAAAGAAGGGGGTAGCCGGGCGGTGGTGGTGCACACCTTTAATCCCAGCACTCAGGAGGCAGGGGTAGGTGAATCTCGGAGTTCCAGGACAGCCAGGGCTACACAGAGAAAACCCTGTCTTGAAAAACAAAAAAGAAGTGGGTAGACTGGGAACGCTTAGGAGGCCCAGTCACCTGTTCACCTGCATGCTCGCCAGCCACTCCGCTAACATCTTGATCAACAAAGTAAGGAAAACAGCCAGCCGTCCCAGTCTCCAGAGGCAGGTGTTCCGGGAGCATCTGTTGAAGGATGTGAGCATCAAAACCTATTTTTGTTCACTGATTGTGCTGGCTGGTTTTATGTCAATTTGACACAAGCTAGAGTCATCTTCCAGGAGTGATCCTCCATTGAGAAAATGTCTCCGTAAGATCTGGCCATAAGGCATTTTCTGAATTAGTGATTGATGGGGGAGGGCCAGCCCATGGCGTGGTCCTGGGTTCTATAAGAAAGCAGGCTGAGGCCGGGTGGTGGCGGCGGCGCAGGCGGCGCAGCACACCTTTAATCCCAGCACTTGGGAGGCAGAGGCAGGCGGATCTTTGTGAGTTCGAGGCCAGCCTGGTCTACAGAGTGAGTTCCAGGAAAGGTGCAAAGCTACACAGAGAAACCCTGTCTCGAAAAACCAAA
>CABHPH010131880.1:0-20548 GCA_902168325.1 Peromyscus nudipes | reverse complement strand
ACACACACACACACACACACACACACACAATTCAGGAAAGAAGAACTTTAAAAAGTCCCCCATATAATGTCAATGTCTAAGGTTTGGACTGTGCCTACCTTTCATCTAGGATGGGTTAACAGTATACCTACTAGAACATACCTTATAAAATGATAGGACAGAGCCTCTTCAAACGCACTCATCTTAGAACTTTCTCCAGTGACAAGGCAGTGACAAGGGAGACAGTGACACAGGTGACAGATACGTGGTGTCCATCACTCTGGTGGGTCTAGTTTTATCTTCACTAGATTAATGTCTAGTGTTATTAAAGCAGTGACACGTCTAGAGAATAGGAATCCGGGCCTTGTGAAAAGGTCTAAGTAGCCGTGTTTTTTACTATTTAGTAGTGGGATGCTCAGAAAACGGAGACTTTTTAAAAAAGATTATTAATCTATCTATCTATCTATCTATCTATCTATCTATCTATCTATCTATCTATCTGTCTATTATGTATATAGTGTTCTGCCTGCATATATGCCTACACACCAGAAGAGGGCACCAGATGTCATTACATGGTTGTGAGCCACCATGTGGTTGCTGGGAATTGAACTCTGTCCTCTGAAAGAACAGCCAGTGCTCTTAACCACTGAGTCATCTCTCCAGCCTCACTTTAAAAAAAAAAAAAAAAAGATAAGACAAACCACTGGAAACTGAAAGAAACATTTGGAGATTTTCTGAAGAAGATCTAAATTGATTTGTTAGGTAGGGGCAATGTGTTCTTAAAGATGCGCAGGTATAGTTAATGTACCTCCTTTGCAACTAAATAGGTGAAGGTGGAAGAAATTTGGGTCACACAAGGATACACAATTAATGTACAAGCCCATGGAAAACAAGTGTGCTTAAATGTCAAACAATCAGGTAAGACTAGTTTTGACAGTTTTTCTTAGGCTTCTCACCTCTATTCCCAATGTCTTTCTTGAAATAAAAGTGCGAAAAGCAATGACATCATCATCCTTATTTCTACTTGGTTAAAGCCAATTACATGAAAAAACATATCTCAATTTACCACACCACATCAAAGTAAAATTTTTTTTCCTTTTATAATATCCAATCTAAGAAAATATTTATTCCTAAAGTTCATATGTACCTCATATAATCCTTAGGCTATGGAAGATTGTCACCAATGAAAATCATGCTGTTCAACCTGTATCTTTAGCATCAACTCCATCTACTCCAATAATCTAAATATTCATATTTCAGAATAATTACTTTTCAAAGAAAAACATACTTACTTGTCTCCCACAATTCCCAGGTTGATTGTGGGGTAACCATGTTCCTGAATTGTTGCTAGAAGTGTTGACCGATTGCTGTCTCGAATCTTTCCTGGTAAGAGGTCATCTTCAGGATTTAGCAGCTACAAAGCCAAAAAAATCACCAGTAATTATTTTCTTAGGTAATGTTTCCTATTCTAATGGAAGAAATTAGATGTGAATAAGCTAAGCATTTGGGCATCTATGATGGCCTCTGGCATGTAGAAGTTATATGCTCAAACTTTGAATAAATATTTTAAGTAAAGGAGAATGTTAGCTGAACAGTGAGTCAAATTTCACACTAGCTTTGGCTATAATTAGGCAATAATGTCAAGGAGAAACTGGGCTTCCCTAGAAACTGATTATTATAAAACTATCTTTGGTCTGGCAATACTACCTTCCAATTCATCTTAAAATATTTTTTTATGTGTATGGGTATTTTGCCTGAATGTATATCTATGCACCATACATGTTCTTGGTGCCCACTGAGGCCCGAAGAGAGCCTTGGATTCCCTGGAACTGGACTTACAGGTGTTTGTGAACTGCTGATGGGTGCTGGGAGTCAAACCTGAGTCCTCAGGAAGAGCAACCAGTGCTCTTAGCCACTGAGCCATCTCTCCAATCCTCTCCCAATTTATCTGACAATGAGAATATCTGAGATTCTCAAGTCTAAAGAGAACAACCATTTGATTTTTCTCTTTCAAGCTTTCTGGTATGTTTTCTGAAGTGGAATCAACCGTATTAAAGAAAAACTTCGTTGAAAGGAACAGTTATTTTTTTGCCTGAGACACAAACTTAAACAAGGAATACTTTGCTATACCCATCCACAATTCCACTTCTCTGAGTTAACATCTACCAATGGTGTCTATGAAGAAAACTTATTTCATGTTAAGATGTTTCAATAAGGAGTCAGCTTATTCAGTTCAGTAAAACACCTTTGGATTCAGATTAAATGTAAATTACTCAAATTCTTTACCTTAATTTTCTCATTTATAAAATGACTTCATTACAGCCACCCTGTAATGTACTTGTCAGAATTTAAGTAACAGTTTATGCAGATAAATGTGATTTATTATGTTACTGATTATATATCATTAATATCAATATATTACCAATACTATATTGCATTACTATATAGTGTTATTAATAATATAATGCACTATATTATGTTATTAATGATTCAATAAATGTGACTTTTTCCTAATGTAAGAGTGTCTACATTCCCTTTGGTTCTCATATTGTTACTCCTAGGGGCTAGTTCACACTGTATTTGTGCGAACACAGACTCTTATGACTGCAAAATACTCAAAATACTCAAGAAAAGGAGCCCTTAACCCACTACACACACACTGAAGATTACATGTAAGTTATATTTTGAGAGCCAGCAAGATGGCTCTCAGTGGGTAAAGATACTTATCCTAAGTCTGATAGCCTGAGTTTGACCCTTGGAACTCATGTACATGCACAGAAGAGAAATAACTATACGAAGTTGTACTTTTACCTTCCCAAATACACCATGGCATGCATGTGCCTCAACCCTCCCCAATAATAATAAATAAAGTTAAAACAAGAGAGAGTGATACTTCAGTTTCAGAAACATTATAAAGTTAAAATGAGTGCTTTCTTTTTAAGGTGCTGAGGATCATACTCAGGGCCTCCTGTGCCACAGTACTGAGCTGCAACCTCACACCCAAAGTACCACTTGGTAGTAGGCTGAGCAGGAGGCAGACAGCAAGCCTATCATCTCAGATACTTTGTCTGTTAATATGGGAACACCCAGGGCAATAACCACAGTTGCCCTTTAATCTTCTTTCTGATTCATTAGTGATTTATGCACCCAGAATTTTGGCTTTATGTTAAAAAGTAGTGGCTTTGAAATGATCTCCTTACAAAGAGGCTGGAAATAAACTCTCTGCCATGTCACCTGGAAGTCTTCCCCTAAACAATGTACTAATTTACCTTTATCATATGCCATAGGACACTGTAACCCACATCTAAACTCAGTCACTGCCAGTGACTGGAAAACTGCTACTGCAGTGCTGATACAGAGAATTATCTGATCACAACCAGCCAAAGTATTGCACTCATAATTCTACAGAGGACATGACTGGCAGCTCTTTAACTCTGTTAGTCAGACAAGTTGTTTTAAAAAGAAAACTGCACGTTTATATTATTATTATTATTGGTGTTATGGTATTTTTTGCCCCTGTTATATATATTTTTGAAAATAGTTCTAGAAATAAGAGACTAGTTAGAGATAACTAGAGAACCAGTAGTTTGTAAAATTGACATAACGAAATAATAGTTGGTTAAAGGAGGGGGTAGATTTACAGTTCATTTAAAGTATTTTTAAAGAAGCATACAGGATTAAATGGAAATCTAAATATCTGAGAATAAACCCACAATTTTCCTCTTTATAACTTAATCCCATTTTCTGTTATATTTCCAGCCATGTCAGGAATGGTGCTTAAAACTTATTACAATTAAAATACAAAAGAGGAAAAAAATACAAAGTAAAACAAAATCTATTTTACCATCTCTTTCCTACCTACCACTTAAATTCCCATTTCTTATTTTTGGTATCATCAATGGTGCTACTACTAACTTCTTAGCTTTTCAATACTCAATTTTTTAAAGATTTATTTATTATGTATACAATATGCCTGTGTACCAGAAGAGGGCGCCAGATCTCATTACAGATGGTTGTAAGACACCATGTGGTCTTACTTGCTGGGAATTGAACTTAGGACCTCTGGAAGAGCAGCCAGTGCTCTTAACCTCTGAACCATCTCTCCAGCCTGATACTCAATTTCTGGATGATTTTTCCCTTTGTAGTCTACTCTCTTACCAAAGACCTCAATGATTAAAACCTTTTCCCCTTTCCTTTCTTTCTTTTTTTGTTTTTTGAGACACAGTCTCATTATGCAGTCCAGCCGGAAACTTGCTATGTGGACCAGGCTGGACCTGCCACTGTCTCTCGAGTGCTGGGATATGTGCCACCATATCTGGCTCCATTCTATTTCATCTCAGTTTCATCAGTCTGCTACCAGCATCTCCACAATTTCATATCAACAGCCCAAGTCTCCAGTTCTAGGCATTCAGTATATTCTATCTGAGTTTTTGTAAAGCCTTACAAGTGGGCGCCTTGCTAATAAACTTTCCTTCTGAGTAATGAAGCAGAAACATGAACTTGAAATGCTGTACTATTGCCTGTGTAATAGTAAAACTGTACCAAACCACAGTGTGTAACTCAAACTATTACAAGTGATAGTTTGTTTGTTTGTTTGTTTGTTTGTTTGTTTCTTTCTTTCTTTCTTTTTTAAAGACTTATTCATTTATCTGATATATGTGAGTGCTCCTCCGCATGTTTGCCTTTATGCTGGATGAGGGCATCAGGTCTGACTAGAGATGGTTGTGAGCCACATGTGGTTGCTGGGAACTAAACACAGGTCCTCTGGAAGAACAGCTAACTCTTAAGAGCTGAGCCATCTCTCCAGCCCCATGAAGTGACAGTTTTAATACAAACATTTAGATCTCTGTACTCTGACATAGGATCATGGACACACTGATTTAATTGTAGCCCCAAGTGGGCTAAAAGGTGAGAAAGACTGTTGCAGCAAGTCACCTGCTTTACAAATTCTTACCAGTCTCTTCTTGTTACTGTCCTCACTAACAGCTCCTTGAGAACCAACCAATAACCAACTCCAGTCCTCAAAATTATGTATGTACACTGTTGTAGCTGCTTCCTTTTGAGATACTGCTGAGATTTTGTAGTACAATAGAAAAGTATGTCATCTCAAAATATGCTATTTTGGTATACAGATGATTTTTGATCTGAAGGCAACTATGAAGCACCAAGTACAAGAGCTCTTTTAAGCCAGGTGTGGTGTGTATACCTGTATTCCAGTGCTTGGGAGCTGGAGGCAGGATGATTAGGAGTTCAAAGTCATCCTCATTCACATATATGAGACCTTGTCATGTAGCTAGCTATGTCAGCCAATAATATAGTTAATACGCCCACCCTCAAACACACACACACAAATAAATAAGTAAATGCACTACATTAAAAGAAAGGATTTAGGTAAGAAGTCTTGTCACTGAGGTGCTCTCATTGGTTATGCTACACTTCTCTCAATTCTTAGTCTCTTTGCTCAGGGGATATAGTGGTTTAAATGCTGAATGTCTCCTCACAGCTTCATAGACATTTGGTCCATAATTGGTAGTGCTGTCTGGGGCATCATGGAACCTTTTCAGAGGTTCAGTCTTACTTGAGGAAATAAATCACTGGGGGCCAGCTTTTATAGACAGCCCCACTTCCTATCTTCTTTCTGTTTCCGGTGGGTGGATGGAAATGTGCTGAGCCAGCTTCTTGTTCCTGGGGACTGCTGGCGAGCCTTTCCTGCCATTACAGACTCTAGCCCTCTAGAACTGTATGCTAAACAAACCCTTTCTTCCTCACATTCCATTTGGTCATGGTATTTTATCACAGCAATAGAAAAGTAACTAGTACAGAGGATTTCTCTATGATGATAAGTTCACTTACTTTGAATTATGATATTTATTGGTTGAGTTCCCAAAGTTAGTTATTTTCTTTGTCAAAAAATAAGGTTCTTGGGGCATTTTGGTTATTTGATCAGACATGTACTATTTTTTTCCCTTGGTGCAGAGCTGCTAGAGCATATATTTGGTACTAATAGGCATCTTATCTACCAATTGGTTACATTTATGTCTCTAAGATATTTTTATTAGTCTATAAGTCATGTATTTTATTTGATGAACTGGACTGGAGGGAAATTTCTTCTTTATCCATTCTGACTGTTAATTTTTAGGGTCCAATGCTGAGAGTTCAACTTTTATGTTTAGATAATGAATTCATGCATTCACCAAATGATGAATGACCTGTTGATATAACTCCAGGTTGTTTGGTCTTGTATTTATCTTTATAAAAGGCATTCTTTTATCAAGGACAAATGCAGTACTTGGAGTACTTTTAACATGACTATAATATTCACACAAAAATACTTTAAGAACAAAGGGGAAATATAATTTTAGATATTCAATGATTAGCATTTTTATTGTTATATAAAGCTTCAAAAGGAAATCTTGAAAGAAAGGTAAAAGTTATTTCGTTAAATCCTCATGAAGACACGCTCCGTCTTAATTTGTCTAAATGACAAATTGACTGAGTTTACCATAAGCGTCCTCCCTCTCTTTCTCTAGCTCTTTCTATTAAATCTTCAGAGATTTAATACTATGGTCTTAATGATTTCATCATGTGCCTAAGGCTCACTTTCTCAGACACTGAAATGGCTTTGCCTGCATCTAAGACTTGTGTGTAAGAGGAAGGCTATAACTTTTTGCAGTGGTCAGTAACTATTTTCATCTGCCTTGCAATCAGCAGCTCTTTCATACACCTTCACTTTTCTTTCACCACTTTCTAGAAAATGTATTACTTGCTCAAACTCTAATTTGATGATATATGCATACCCTAGAATATCACATCCAGATCAACAGATTTCTCCCCCCCCCCACGCACAGAGTCAGATTATAATAGAATTTATTTTTATTGAAATAGCTTTTACTTATTGCTCTGAAAAAAATGTAAAGTTAAGCTAACTCTCTTAGCTACTTGGTTATAAGATAGGACAAGACAATAAAGAGAAACATTTATAGCTTGTAAGCACAATTGAAGGAGTTTAAAAATTTGGTTTATGGTCTAGGGAGATAGCTAGTTAGTAACATGCCTGAGTTTGGATCCCTAGCACCCATGTTAAACAAACAGACAAACAAACATGTCCCCATGTCCCCTCAGCAAAAGCTTATAATCCCAGTGCTGGTTGAGCTCTAGCTTCAGTAAGAGAATAAAACACTTTTCTTTTCTCTCTCTCTCTCTTTTTTTTTTTTTTTTTTTTTTTTGAGAGGGAGAGAGGAAGGGAAAGGGAGAGAATGAGAAGTTAGGTGGGCAGGAAGGCAGGAGGGATCCAGGAGGAGTTGAGTGAGGGTAAAGAATATAATCAAAATACACTGTACAAGGAAAAACCACTTCTGGCAATATGAATGTGAGTAGCCAGGTCCAGAACTTTAATTCCAGTACTTGGGGGGCAGGCAGATCTCTGTGAGTTCGAGGCCAGCCTGGTCTGCATAGTGAGTTCCAGGCCATCTAGGGCTACATAATGAGACCCAGTTTCAAAAACAAAAAACAAAACAAAACACCTAAACAAAAAAACAAATGAAAGAAAAGTATGTATATTTAATTTTTTTAAAAATGGTTAAGATAGTGAATTGTATTTTGAATGTTTCACTACAATAATTTTTTTTAAGTTAAAAACCACTGATGATACTGTTAAAAAGTAGTCTCATGGAATAGTGACACTATTGTCAGAAGAGGCAATCAGGAGGAGGCAGTTTTTTGGTTGGGAAGGCAAAGATGGTGAATTAGAGGAGACAAAGATGGAAATATCCAAAGAAAGCTGAAGATGGTGGCTTGATGTATTTATGTGCAGAGAGATGGTATCATCAAGAGCCCAAATCAGAAGATAAACATAAAGGCTGGGAAGGGATGAAGATCAGCTGCCTTAAGTGTCAAAGTGGCACCCTATCTCCTGGACCTACTTTCTAATTTCACGATCTTAAATACTATAGTTATGCTGGTAACTTTCAATGTATATCTTCATCTCAAATCTTTCTTTTACTATCACATTTCTTGTGGGCTTTCTAATAGGTACCTTAATCGTAGTATGTTCAAAACAGAGGTCCTAATTTCTACTGCCCAGGCTTTCTTAGTTGAGTAAACAGCGATCCTTAGACTTGCGTAGATAAAAACGTAGAGCTCATCTTGATTCCCTACATTTTTGATATTCTACTTTAAATTACTTATCAAGCTCTGCCAGTTTTATCTTCACAATATATTGTGGGTCTGGTATGTCTCACCATCTCTCCACTGCACTTCAGTGAAATTTTCTCAGTACATCTCATAGCCTACCTTTTTTCTTTGTCTCTCCTACATGCTGCACCACTTAAGACTCATTCTATTCACTTCTGCTCTCTGCTGTTCTCTACTGTTCCAAGTTGGGCACTGAGATTAAAATGGTGTAGGGTCTGTCACCTCTCCATCCTCATTTTCTTTTTACACATCTTCTACTTTTCTTGCCGCCACATGGACCTTGCTATTCCTCAGCTATGATAAATATGTACCCTAACTCAGGAACTTCCTTTGGTTGTTCACCTGTCTAGAATAAACTGCGCTCACATGGCATGTGCTGTGGATGCCAAATTTCACTTCAGCTGTCAGCCCTAATCACCCTATCTATAACAGAGACTTTACCAATCAGGTCAAGACAAGAAAATAAAACTCATCTAGGTGTTTCCAGTAAAGGAGGTGGGAGAAGACTTTCAAATACAAGGCATTGCTCATAAATGTGTTGCAAAACTTGGAGGCATACACAGAGAGAATGGTGTTACTAAAGACCAGTGACTGCAGAAAGCTGCCCTGTGTTCAGAGCTGCTGGAAAGTGATGGGTCTAAGAGTTGGGCTCGTGCTTCTGCTAATGCTTTCACCTCACTTCTACTTTCTATTGCCACGTGAATGCATTCAAACATCAAAACCTAAGTGGAGGCTTAGAGTGCCTCATGCATGAAATCCTAGCACCCAGGAGACTGAGGCAGGAGGGCTATACACTTGAGACCAGTATGAACTACACAGTGAGACTATCTCAAAAACCTAAAAACCTAGTATTTAGACAAGAGCTGGAAAGAGCCTGCAACAGTTAGTCTCCAGGCGTTCACTCTAATTGCACAGCAGGGCTGGTGTTGGGTAAGTGTCAACAGACAGTAGTCCGTGGCCACTCTACTATTTACCCTCTATTTCTAGTGCTAGTTGTGCCGTTATCATTACTTGCTTACTGAGTACTTCCCAGTTAGAATCGCAACTGTGTGTGAGTAGGGAATCTGTCTCTCTGACCGGTCACAGACCTCCTGTACTGGAATACGGTCTGCCACTAGTAGCATAGTAAGTGGGGAGGGGTTGGGAGGGGTGCACCATAGTGGAGAGAGGAATTTTAAAATTTAGTTCAATGTTTTCTTACAGATACATAATGTATATTGAACATACATTCCTCCCCCCGAAAAAAGACTGTTTTATCACTGACATTGTTTAAAATAGCTACTTCATGGTGATTAATAAAAAGCAAACTGACATTTACTCCATATTATTACTGTTTTCTAATTTTCTACAGACAGTGCATTCTCTATTTCTGTTCCCATGAATATTTGTTAAAAATTAAATGTCAGCTTGTTACTAAGCAACAATTCTTTTGTTGTTCTTTGTTTTTGAGACAGGGTCTCATGAAGCCCAGGGTAGTTTTACTCCTCCCATGAAAAAAATGATTTCTAGTACCATGTATGTGGACTGGAAGGTACCATACATACCTAGAGGGAAGTCTTAACTTTGGATTCCCGGGTATGGTGACACTTGTACTAGATATTTACTTTATAGGCATCTTGGAGGCTCCCCAAGATTATTATTTAAAAAAATACTGATTCCTACATAGAACAAGAAGTTTCTAGGCCAGGACGGCTCCGGCAGTTCTTAGTATGAGTCTTATCTTCTTATACCTGAGCTGTCACTTGCAGAATAAACAGTGTAGCTATAGAAGGTTATGAGGATTGCTAAGAGCATTGTTCTCCTGAGTAAGAAAGCTATCAATGTCTGATGGTGCCCTGTTTGATGCTGTTTCTTGTTCAATATATTTCTAAGAAAACTGGTTCAAGCTTATTTTCTAAAAATTACTATTAAATTTAAGAGAGATTTTTTTTTTTTTGGTTTTTCGAGACAGGGTTTCTCTGTGTAGCTTTGCGCCTTTCCTGGAGCTCACTTGGTAGCCCAGGCTGGCCTCGAACTCATAGAGATCCACCTACCTCTGCCTCCCGAGTGCTGGGATTAAAGGCGTGAGCCACCAACGCCCGGCTGAGAGATTCTTACTGGCTGGTCTGGAACTCATTTCACAGGCCAGGCCAGCCCCAAACTTGTGGCAGTCTTCCTATCTCTGCCTCCCAAGTACTGGGATTAAAGGGATGTGCCACCACACGGCCTGGATGTTCAGGGGATTCACACATGCAAGAAAAATCCTCTACCAGTCAGCAATACCCCTCAGCCCTGGAATCCAAGTGTGTGTACACACACACACACACACACACACACACGTATATATTTACAGAATGTCAGAGGTTAAGAATGTATACTTATAATCACATAATAGTACTGCCTAAATTTTAACCTGTATAGTTTACTGAAATAAATAGTTAATAATTCTGAGACATAGTTAATAATTCTATTTCCTTAATTTTATTAAGGCTATAGCTTCACACAACATTGGGCAGGTTTTACATAGCTACACAGTTATTTTGTGTGCCATTCTTAAATTTATGTATTTATTTATTTTATATGTATGGGTGTTTCGCCTGCAGGTATATCTGTGGACCATGTGCATATAATACTTGTGGAGGCTAGAAGAGGGCATTGGATCCCATGGAACTGGAGTTATAATAGTTGTGGGCTACTGTGTGGCTGGTGGGAAATAAACCTGGGTCCTCTGGAAGACGTCTAATGGTGGCAATTTCTCTAGCCCTTTGTACAATATTCTTGAGGTTGCCTACAGCAATTGTCTTCCTTGTCTCTGTTTGAATGCATCCATATGGTATGACACTAGATTCAAGAAGTGTACACAGAGAGGTGCAAACGTTAATTGACGGGAGCCATAAGCCTAAGTGACCCTTGACACAATGCTGCCATATTTGGGTTTCTCTCTTTTCTAGGATCTAGGCCTTGCTTAAGTCTCCATAGCACCAGAACCTCTTCCCACAGATACCAGAACCTCTTCTCAGATATCAGGTGAATGAGCTGTTAATTAGGCAGTTAAGACAAGGGTAGATAGATAACCTTCAGAGCAACATTTCCTGCTGGCCGAACAGCCCATAATTAAGTCCCTTCCTGCTTGCAACCTCCATTACTAAGTCCCTTCCTGCTTGCAACTCCCTTTGCCTACCTATATATGCCTTGAGAGAAAAATAAAATTTTGGAGCTTGATCAGACGTCCTGTCTTGCTCTCATTCTTTGTGTCTCTTGTCCCTCTCATTCGTCGGCCCTCCCGTTAGGTCCCCGTTGAAGACCCCGCTGGCCGGGGCAGTTAATGGTTATGAGAGTCCATCTCACCCCACTCTGAATGGTACCGTGAGGAAAACGAGTGTCAACAACTGCTGGCGAGGAGGGAGGGGAGAACAGCCCTTCTCCACTGTCCCTGGGATGGGAACTGGTGAGGATGGAGGAAGAACAGCCCTTCTCCACTGTCCCTGGGATGGGAACTGGTGAGGCCACCCTGGAAATCGGTATGGAGGTTCTTCAAAACTGACATTAGAACCACGGGCTCGAGCTCCACCACTCTAGCAGAGGACTAATCAACTCACCACAGGCATACCTGCACAGCCAGTTGGTGTTGCTGCACTCTTCATAAGAGCCAAGAAATGGAGACAGCCTCCATGTCCATCAATGGATAAAGAGAATGTGGCACACAGACAGGATTTTTTCAGACATAAATATGTTTATGTAGGTGGTAATAAATAAGAGTAAAGGCCAGGAAACTATGAAGAGGCCCATGAGCATGGGAAAAAAGAAGCTTTTAGAGAGAAGGGGGAAGAACACAAGGGAACAAAGTAGAAGGAGGAAGAATGAAAGAATAAAATGAGCACAGTGGGGAAAGGAGGGCCAGGGAGATTTTGGGAGCTGCAACAAGCATGGAGTAAACCAAAATGTAGAATGGATGAAAAGAGTGTATGAGAACACGTTCCTTGTAAGCTAAATACAAAATCTGTATGGAAAAAGAGAAATCCTGATATTTGCAGGAAAAGTAGATGGGACAGGGAATATTATGTGAAGTCAAAAAGCCAGGTCCAGGGGCTGGAGAGATGGCTCAGAGTTTAAGAGCACTGGCTGTTCTTCCAGAGGTCCTGAGTTCAATTCCCAGTAACCACATGGTGGCTCACAACCATCTACAATGAGATCTGGTGTCCTCTTGTGGCCTGCAGGCCGAACACTCACTGTATATGTAATAAATAAATAAATCTTTAAAAAAAAAAAAAAAAGCCAGGTCCAGAAAGAAAACTACTGAATATTTATCTCAAATGTGGAGAACAGATGTATGTCTATATGCACACAAATGCGTGTATGTGGGGGTCATTAAAGCAGACAGAGGGCCACGGGAGGGAGGACAAGGCCCTCAGTGGTTAAGGGAGTGAAATACATTTGACATGAGGTCAGAAGGCAGGAGTCTCCGGGGCGAGGAGACTGAGCAAAAGGGTGACAGATGACACAGGACAGGACAGTGGTGAGGGGATGACAGAGAGCAAGGGCATGGCACACCGTGAAAACGCCACAGTGAGACCTGGCGTGTCATGTGCTGACCTGAACTAACATTAAGGGGAGCTTGCACCGAGACGACCTAGGATAGCCTTGTTACATTAACAGATAAGTGCAACTTCTTTCAGCATCTTCGAAAATAAATGGAGTTGTTATTGTAGCTGTTACTGTTTTCTAATATCTAAGGATCTCAAGCCTTCAGAAGAGATATTATGTTTTATTTCTTTCTTTTACCACTGATTTCCTCTGTAAGGCTTGGCACATAGAAAACATGTTGAACTAAAGTACATAGTCATCAAAGTAGCTAATTTTGAATATGGGAGGGAGCAACAGCAACACAGAGAGTATAAAATTCGAAGCAAGCATCTCTCTGCTGCTAACCACGGTACCAGTTAGACACAGGGTTATTAAACCTATCACTGTCCTATCAAAATGACAAGAACATTTGTTTGAGGTCAGTGATAGTTTTTAGGGATGTTTGGTACATTTGTGCCTAGGAAGATCTGGAATGCAGATTTAGCTTCCCATTAGCAGAATTAAAAAAAAATCCAATTCTGTTCTTTTGCTTTGAGAGATACCCATTCTAAATACATTAAAAATAATGCTAATAAAAGGTTACTTTCAGAACAAAGAGTTTTTTTTTTTAAAGTCCTATCACTCTTTAATAGTACAGTCCAAAGAAATTGCTAAAAATCTTGGTAGGATTTGATTCTGCAATTGAGTTTCTAGACTATTCACCCTTTCACATTCCCAACCTGACTACAGAGCTCCTGGACACTGTAACAACCTAGGCAAGAGAGCTGTCAGGAAGGTTTCAAGAGTTCTCAGAAAAAGATTGGTTATCATCTCCTTTCCAAGTGAGGCCTGACTAACATGTAGATCCATTTTGAATAGCATACCACTAGAGATGCTTCATTTGAGACCCAAACAAACCCTCATACCAAATCAAATCAAAAAAAGCTTATTAACCCCCTCTGGTGTTTAGAATTTACATAGAACTTTAACAAGAAGACAGGCTAGCCATGGTATCTATTTCATTCCCTTACTTTCTAGGATGACTGGGCCAGCATTTCATAACAACAGACACAAATCGCGTTTCCATAGACTAAGTACGGTTTGCTGTCTACAGCTTGCAGCTAACATTCTTTTATTTTTTTATATATATGAGTGGAGAAAGGACATTGGCTATAATATTTCATTCTAAAAATGGAAGGGGATAATTTCTTAATATGCAGTTTCCAGTTTTACCTTATCTTTTGTACCTGAACTATGCCAAGGCCAACTTATTATTTCTCTGACATGAAGTCCCATTGTTGAGAACCATAATCTACAATGTTCCATTTATGACAGAAAACATGTCAGGAAGGGTTTTATCTTATAAGCTAGCTCTCCCCTTTATTTTATTTCTCTGATTATTTATTTACCTCATTCCCTGTTGACATGACAGCAACCACCGGAAACTTATTAACTTCCACCTCTGTGACACCCACAGTTGCAAGGAGACCAATCTCTGAAGGGCCCATATGGGTTCCTTTGGCCAAAACGCACTCCCCTCTTTTAATGTCATGGCCGATGGGTCTGAAAGTCAAAGCAGAACCATAATAAGCATTATGGCTAAGACTAACATTTTCTCAACTCAGAGGGAAACTTCATTATCAGACAGAGGACACAATCGGGGAGAAAAGAGTTCAGAAATGAGTCAGGAACTCAATAATAAAGAGATTCTAAAAATTCTGTTTCTAAAGTTCTATCACACTATAGAAGACAGAATAGGAATTATATTTATGATTGATAAAAGAACGTTACATCTTATATTTTTCTTTTTATTGTATTATACTTAAAATTACCGATTTCAACTGGGAGAAGCATAGCTTTTTTACAAAGGGATGCTGGGCAAATTAGTATGGATAGAATTTATGTAAACACTTCCTAGTGTAACAAAAATAATTCAAACAATGCGTAATATTGATTGTAGGAGAGAAACCTCATCTTCACATGCAAGGAACAGCAAATTATTACATTATTAAGGGTAGATGAGGAGGGTGTTACTATAAGCTACTTGTATAAATATTCGATCATCTCTATTCCAATTTCTGGGTAATCTAGGGGTTGGGACTGAGTAATTTTGGATTGGTTAGAGGTAGAGTTAACTGTTGGGAAATGTACTTACAACTTTACTTTTTCTCATGTTGATTTTGATAATTTTATTCATTTTTATTATTTTCATTTAAAAGGCAAGATAGACATGGGATGTGAAATCCAGAAAATTCATTTTGCCTCTTGTTAAAGCTTGAGAAAAAATGGCTAGTTGACACAGTTGTGAGTTTATAATAGTCATGTTCCCATGAGTTTATGATCATGTAGAAACACAGTGGGCTGTGCATTATGTATATCTGAACTTACCGGATATCTTGGCCTGGCCGAGCCTGCACCAGAATCCGCACTTCAAGTTCTTCAGTACCCTATAATTAGAGCAGGTCGTATAATTTTAAGTAATAGTCTAATAGAATTTCTGATCAACAGGAATGAGCATCTCAGGTACTTTAGCAGACAGGCCCAGAATATATACAAATACAGAGGAGCCGAAAACCATTTGCTAACTCTCCAAAAAAACAACAACAACAAAAAAATAGAGAGCTCTTGAAAAATTAGGTTTGGTGCCAACATATATCTACATACTCTCTCCAATTCTCATTGTTTTAAATACATCCTAGTTTAGCGAAGGACTCACAGCATGTCAGTAGATTTCTGTAACCTCATGGTAACCATCAACTTGACACTCATGGGCTATAAGTAACACTGAGATACTGGAATTGTGTCTTGTCATCTCATAGTTGGAGGATGTGTGTGTTCTGGATTTCAATGCTTTGCAGGCTTTACTGATGCTAATACATCTCTGCTTGGACAGTTTTGAGAGCAGGCAATGGGATCTTTATACCAAAGGTTGATTTTATACATGAGGGAGGATAAATCTCCAGAATAAGAAAGGTGGTCATCTCTTAGCCTGGCTGTATTTTACTATTTACTTAATCTATAAGAATATATATTATTTTATGCCGGGTGGTGGTGGCACAGGCCTTTAATCCCAGCAATTGGGAGGCAAAGGCAGGTGGACTTCTGAGTTAGAGGCCAGCCTCTATAGAGAAAATTCTATGACAGCTAGGGCTACACAGAGAAACCCTATCACACACACACAAAAAAAAAGCCAAAAAGAAAAAAAAAGTATATTTATAAAAATTTCTGCTTCAGAGTATGATTCCACAAAATGAGTATAATTACCAGTCATTAAAACTGTAAAAAATTATAACTTTCCTAGTTTTTTTCATGACTAATATAGTTTGCTTTAAAAAATTATGTGTAGGAGTACTTCGCCTGCATGTATGTATATGTACGACGTGTAGGCCTGGTGCTCATTCTCAGACCAGGGTGCTGGATGCCCTGAAACTGGAGTTAGAGACAAATGGGAGCCACCATGTGTGTGCTGGGAACCAAACTTTGGTCCTCTGCAAAAAAAAAAAGAAGGACTCTTAATCACTAACTATCTCCAGCCTGTGCTGCCTATATTTCTGTCAACCTGACGTAAGCTAGGGTGACCTGGGAAGAGAAAAACCTCAACTGAGAAAACGCCTCCACCTATAGGCAAGCTTGGGAGGCATTTTCTTGATTAATGTTTAATGTAGGGGGGGTCCAGCTTACTGTGGGTGGGGCTACCCCTGGGCATGTGGGGCAAGCAGGCTGAGCAAGCCATGAGAAGCAAGCCAGTACACAATGTTCCTCCATGGCCTCTGCTTCAGTTCCTGTCTCCAGGTTCCTGCTTTGAGTGCTGCCCTGGTACAGAAGGACTGTGACCTGTAAGCTGAAATAAATCCTTTTCTCTGCAAGCTGCTTCTGCATGGAGTTTATCACAGCAATAGTAACATAACCAGGACAAGCCCCACTCGTCTTGTTTTAGTAATTACTATTAGTTTCATTGAGAAAATTTCCTATTTAGATCCTGTATATGTCCTTTATTTGAGACAATGCAGAGGGAATTGACAGAAATTCAACATTTCCTGACTTCTATTTGATGGAACAGAATTTCTCTGAACAGAAAACCAGTGGTGAAAGGGACATTTGGTTTGAGAACTCGCCCAAATGTTCCCTGTTAAAGCCCTTTATATTAAATTCATATCCCAAGAACACCTTCACACTTTATCAGAAGTTAGTTTCAATGGCAAGAAGATATGTCAACTGTTAATATCACTGTTCTTTTATTGTCTAGTAATTTGTTTGCATGTGAAAATTCTCATGTTAAGTATGGTTCAAATTCTACTGTAATAATAGCATAAACATCCTTCCATGTCAGAAGATTTTCACTCTTTAAGGCAGTATATTTACCGGTGACCTACCTACATATTACAGTGTAAGACTCCCCAAACCAAAATCACAACATTAACACACCTAAACCCCAGGTTAACCTGATGAACCCTGAAGAAACTGAGTGTGACTTGTGATACTGCCACAGGAACCTGGGAGTGACATACATCATCTGATTCCCTGATCAGTTCCGTATCTTCCACTTGCACTACTGCATCAGCACCGCAGGGGATTGGAGCACCTGTTGTAACCCGCATCACTTGTCCTGGCATGACTGTCTGAGTTGGCTGCAAGTACAAACATAAAAGAGAGATGGTTATTTAGCTACTGCACAGGAAAATCTTCAGGGGATATATCATTTTTAAGAAATGAACAATGAAAAGTCTTTTAGGTTTTCTTGTTTTGTTTTTGTTTTTCAAGACAGGGTTTTCTCTGTGTAGTCCTGGTTGTCCTGGATCTCACTCTAGACCAGGACAGCCTCAAACTCACAGAGATTCTCCTGCTTCTGTCTCCTGAGGCTGAGTACTGGGATTAGAGGCATTTGCCACCACTGCCCAGATGAAAAATATTACAAATTTATCACTTAGGGCCATACTCACAATGCAGCTACTCATAAACAGGGCACTCACACCCAAGAATCTGCAACTTGATTTAAGCTGACTTTATTTGTCTTTAAGGTACTCTCTTGGAGCCCCGTTTTGAAGAACTGCCACTTATATTTGCCACTATTGCTTTTCATTCAAATAATATGAACTGTGTCAAGGTAAACTTATTTCAGAGTCTGTCAGAAAAAATTCTAAGTCATCAGAGATTACAAATGACAAATGTGAAATCCCATCATTTAGGTAATTTGCTGAAGTTCTGTTGTTTGACAAATATAGTACTTCATGAAGTAAAGTTTTTGGTCAAATAAAGGTGGTCAGGAAAGCCATTTTAATTATTTTTCTTGAATAATTTCCTAAAACATAGTATTTCACTTATCAGTTAATAAAAGTCTAATATGTAGACTTAAATCACTTAAAAACACCCCAAACATCCCAGTGTTTGTAATAATCTGGACTAAACATTATTTTGAAATTTAAAAATGAAATTTTAATGTCTTAAGTTTAAAAATTTTAAAAACTACATCTATTTATTTTACATATGCGTGTCTACCACAACACATGCATAAAAATAAGAGAATAATTTGTGAAGTTGGTTCCATTGCTTAAATTCTTGTACAGAAGGTGTGTGTAGGATAGGACCTGCCTGGGAAATCTTCCAGAATGGACAAAGTATGTATCTGCCTGAACCATCTGATAGTTTACACAGGCTTCAAGAGAGTCACTTTGTCAGGGGTCATGATTAAGGACAGAATAGAAGAAAGAATGCTTTAAACTACCCCTATAAGAAAATCCTGAGACAATAGTAAAAAAATGTTTAAGAATATTTTAGTTTTATTTATTTCATGTATGTGAGAGTTTTGCCTGTATGTATGTATGTACATATGTATGTATGTTCACCATGAGCAGGCCTATTGCCCCCAAAGGGCAGAAGAGGGCATCTGATGCCCTGGAATTAGAATTATAGTTGGTTGTAAGCCTCCTTGTGGGTGCAGGGAACTGAGCCTGGGTATTCTGTAAGAGTAGCAAGTGCTCGTAATTGCTGAGCCGTCTCTCTAGTCCCTCGTCATGTGCTTCTTAACACACACACACACACACACACACACACACACACACACACACACAATGCATATATGAATCTTAGACAATGGTTTAAGGAAAACCATCTCACTATCAGAAGTATAAAGTACTTTATAAGAAGATCAATAAGTTATAGTAAGAACATGTTTAAATGTTCTATATAAGACTTTATAGTAACAAAAGCCTTAAAAAGTCTTTCTATACTATTGATTAAAAAATACTACAAAGTAGCTAATAATCTCTGAACTCCTAAATTCACTCTAGGTAAACTATTAAATTTATTATATATTGTAGAATTTAAGTTCTACCAAGACAAACATTTATTTACTTTTGGCTTGCCTCTGCAGATCACACCATTGTTTTGTAAGCTCTGCTCTGCCCAGAATGCTGACATAGCTCTATGGACTACTATAATCTGGTTCCCATCACTTTGGCCTCTGGATAAGGATTAGCCAATGGAAAAGGAACACAAGAGATTAGAAGGTAGGAGGAGGAGCAGGGCTGTCATTCCCTTTCTTCTTGCTGCAGTTTGGTGGTGGTTAGGACATCTTCACTAACCGAAGGCCATGGCTCCTTTGGGGATCCTGCACCAGAGCTATGGAGGTACTACTGACTCCTTTTTCTCCTTTCAACATGGAGGTAGTGATGGAATGTCACAGGGCTACTGCTTTTCTTAAAATTTATTACCTTATTCTATGTGTATGGGTATTTTGCTTGCAAAGGCCAGAAGGCAGATAGATATCCTAGAATTGGAGGTACAGTGGAAAACTGCTGTCTGGGTACTGGGAATCAAATCTAGGTCCTTTGGAAGAGCAGGCAGTGCTCTTAACTTCTGAGCCATCTCTCCAGCCTAGGCTACTGAATCTGAAGCTGAGCTGTGTTAACCTCAAGTTTACTTGGACTCTGTATACTACACCAGTAAACTTACTTTAAGTGCTATTGCAATTGAATCTCTAATTTTCTTTATTATTATTATTATTATTATTGTGTGTATGATGCGCATGTATGTGAACCAGGGAACAAATATATGTCAGAGGACAATTTTCAGGAGTTGGTTCTTCCTTTTGTTGTAGATTCTCGAGATCAAACTCAAGTTTGTCATGCTTGTGTGACAAGTGTTGTTACCAGCTAAGTCATCTGGGTGGCCCTCTAATTTTCTCTATTTTTGGCTTAAATCAACCATATATAAATATATATATGTATATATATACACACATAAAGTGATATATATATAGTGATATATATATATATATATATATATATATATATATAAATTTTTTATTTTTTGAGACAAAGTTTGTGTACTCCTGGATGTCCTGGAACTCACTCTGCAGACCAGGTTGGGCTCAAACTCACAGATCTCCACCTGTCTCTTCCTCCCAAGTGCTGGGATTAAAGGTGTGCATCACCACTGCCTGGCTATGATATTTTAATGTGGTTATTAAATAATTTTTAAAATATTTTTTATTTTCTTGATTTTTTTTTTTTGGTTTAGGATATTGTTGTATTGCCTAGGCTAATCTAGATCTCACAATCCTCCTGTACAATCTTGGTGAATGTTGGGACTGTAGTAGTGCCACCAGCCCTGGCAAAAATTTGGCTGTTTTCTAAGATCATAAATTCTAAATGGTAGGAAAAAGATTCTTACCAGCTTACATTATATTAAACCCAATATTAAAGATATTACTGGATATATAAAAACTTATATATCTACTTGGATCAAACAATACAAATGTCATGTGAAGAAATCAATTACAAAGGTACATTCTAGTGATATATGACATATTTCCTTTAGTCTGTAAAGGTGAGCA
>CABHPH010131879.1:0-29033 GCA_902168325.1 Peromyscus nudipes | reverse complement strand
GCTCTGTGCTCCTCCAGGTGGTGTGCTGTGGTCCCAGGCCACCAATGGCCCAACGCCATGCTCAGTCAGCCCGTCCCAGAGCCCTGACCTCCTTTGACCTCCAAACTCCGTGGGATCTGGTCTAACAAGCACTAAACCTGAGCTCTTCTTCTATATCACTTCGTGCCTGTATGCCCAGCCTGTGTAGACATACTACCTGACCGTCTCAGAGGGTGAAGGCTGCTTAGGTTCTGGGTGACACAGTTCCTTCAGCCTTGTTACACAATCTTCTCTTTAGGAGTGTCCCTTCTGGGGAGATGAAGATGCAGAAATAAAGGAACATAGGCTAAAGAACCTCAGTGTTCAATAGAAGAAGTAGAGGTCCAGATAACTGGCCGTGATACTAAGTAAGAGTCTAGTCTAGAGTAAATCAAGTTGATGCATTGGTTCTTAGGAATCAACAAAATCTCAGTGCTGTCTTATAGTCTATCAGTTTGATAGATGAGTGCTCAGCTACTTACCCTCAGCCTCTGGTCAGGAGACAAAACCCTGACAATCCTGCTAAAAGTTTCAGTCCCTCAAAAGATGGTTACCATCTGTATTACATACTTATCTGGTCCTTGCCTGTCTTCCCTCCCTAGACTATAAGGCCAACATGGTAAGAATTTTTCACTATGTGTATCCAGTGTCTGATAAATAGTCATTGAATGATGAAGCCACTGAATGTGAGAGGAGATGGAGGAGACAATCCAGAAGGGGACAGGGGACTGAAATATTTCTGATGAATGTTTCCAGTGGTCACAGTGCTGCATGTTGACCCCAGGTCATTCTTTAAGGGGAAAAAGCTAATTTTCCACAGTTCTGAATCTGACCCACCAACTCTAAGCCACAAACCTGGTTTACACCCACTCTAAGGAGTCAGGTTCACAGTGACCAAATCATCAAGTCAGAAAACCATCTACTTCCTAATAAAAAGGGAATAAACCCACTATTGCTTGGGTAGGAAAAGCCCAGGAAAGTGTGGTGGGGACAGTCACTGCCCCCAGGGGATCAACATTAATCAGAAGGCATTGGTAATCATAAATCAAGCTTGAAGAAAGTGGGGAGAAGCAATGGGTAACTGTCAGCAAGTTCAAATGGTCTGTGGAAAAAGTGGCCATCAAAATTCTGATGGTCGCAAGTGACAGAAAGCCCCACTCAACTAGTTTAGACCACAGGAGGGTCTAGAACTAAAGACAGCCACAAGTAGAGTTGCCTAGCTGGGCGGTGGTGGCGCACGCCTTAATCCCAGCACTCGGGAGGCAGAGGCAGGCGGATCTCTGTGAGTTCGAGGCCAGCCTGGGCTACAGAGCGAGATCCAGGATAGGCACCAAAACTACACAGAGAAACCCTGTCTCAGGAAACTAAAAAAAAGCAGAGTTGCCTTCATGCATGACTTAAAACAGAGCTCAAGGGATCTGGGTTCTCCATATGTCTTACCCCCGGTTCCCCTTGGCTTGCTCTATTTTTAAGGTAAGTTCTCACTGCTTGGTGGCAAGGTGGCTGCAGCAGCACCAGCCTTCCATTAACCCTTCCAAAGCGAGGCAAGGACATAGTTTATTTTCTACTGGATACCTGTGCTATAGTTAGGGGAATGAAGAATTCTTACCAGCCTCTGTTCCATCCTTAGACTGGGAGAGGGACCAGGCCTAAGACATGTGGCCGTAGAACAAGGGAAGGTAAATCTCAAGTGTTTGTTGAAGATGATTCGTCAAAATAGAATGGGAAGTTACTACAAAGAAAATATTTAAATGTTCACCACAGCCACAGTTTATTAGGGTATGTTCTTGTCAATCAGCGGGAACACGCAGCTCGCTGGGTATACCTTCGATAGCAACTTACACAGATCTTCAACAGGAAGCCTAGAGGCCAAAACTCTCTATCCCTGGCCAGAGTAGAGATAGCACTCCTTCTCCTGGGCTCTAGCACAATTGCCAGTTACAGGCCAGACTCCAGGCTCCCAAGCTCTGCATTCTCACTCTCCAACTCGGAACTCACCCCAAGTAACTGGGGTTCTCTGTGGGCAGAATGCATTTAGTCCCCATAAACTGCAGGGACACAATTATGGGCAACCCCTGCAAGCTCGTTTTCTTTAAAGCTGTGAGTTATGCCTTAATATTGAATACGGACTTTTGTATTCATTTTGATTAAGGTTTTATTTACCTGCCAACACAAATCGAATTTCAAGAATTGCAATCCATGTTACGCCTCTCCATCCCCTGCTGAGCCCCACTCACCTTACAGACCTGGATAGAATCCACCCCACAAACATAGAACCCAGTTCCTCAGATGCCTACCAATGGGCCAGTACTGAATGAAATACAGAGGGGCACAGTGTGGGGTGAATGACCCGGGGGAAAAGGAAGTCAGAGAGTCGGGCAGACAAATCCCCTCTCTCATCCTCACATGGACTATTCTGGAACACAGTGTCTCCCTTCCTTCTTTTCTTGTCAGGTAATTGATGACGCGTCTAAGACTGTCATGAAGCAAGGTCAAGGCTGCTGGGTGTGTTCCCCCTTTCCACTCACCTCAGGCTGTGTCTTACATCATCAGGTCACAGGCTCTGCTTTCTGAAGGGCCCCGATTCGGTAGTCTGGCTCTCAGGAGACTCCCCAGCTTTATAGAAGATCTCATTATAGTCTCCCAGATCTGGCCACAAACAGGGAAGAAGAGAGGAAGCGTTCAATCTGAGACAACATATGGCTGAAGCCTAGAACTGCGCAGTCTAGAATGGAGCAGGGCAGCGAGGAAACTAAGAAGAATGAGAGCCAGGACTGAACAGCGGTGTGGGTTCCAGAGCCAGGCCAATGCGGACAAGGCCTTGTCTCCAGCCCGGATTCTGAAATGTCACCTAGGAAATTCTCCCACCTTCTTCAGTAAGTGCAACTAGAACAGTGGCCCCTCTCTGTTACGTTTGGACAAAAAGAAGTCCAAGTGGTCCAGGTAGGGAATTAAGGTCCAAATGTGACAGGCACCCTGGAGAGCTCGGGCACTGTGTAAATGACAGGGAGTCGAAAGAGCAGTGCAAAGGTGTGAGCACATCTGACCTCTCACAACATGCCCCTGCCGCTGCGTGAGGGATCGATCGCAAAGAAATACGTTAGGCAGCTTTCCCCCTCGGGGCTGATGAGTCCTGGAGGGGGCAAAGGTGTCCACACTGAGCTGAAGCTGAGCTGAGATGCTGTGACCGCAGTTAGGAAATGGGGGAGGAGTAAACCACTGTTCCTCCTGGGATGCTTCAGTGGGAGATCCACTCTGGACATCTGAGAGGCTCCGAAGAGAGACAGGGTTGGGAGGCAGGCACTGCCATGGCATCAGTATGCTGGGACGTGAGACTCCAAAGCAGACACTGAGGCTGACTGTGGACTTCCAAAGGTGAGGAAAGTAAGGATCGTGGGTAAAACTCAGCACAACCCGCCCAGCTGAACAATAGAGAACTGGAACCAGGGAGGTGGAATCAGGAAAACCCAATCTCAAAGGCTCCAAACAAGAGCTCCCAAGACCCAAGCTGGAGGACCGTGTTAGACCACTCGGGGTTCCTGAGCCAGTGCAAAACACTAGCCTCCATTCAAGTGAATCTAACAGGGATGTACCGCCTGCTCAACACAGGTCTCAAAGCACTCAAATGTCCATCCATCATGGAACTCCGGGCTGGTAGTAGCTCTCCCCTCCCCTCCTTTCCTCAGATGTATCTACTTGTCCACAGAGAGAGAGAGCCATGCCTTGGACAGGTGGGCAGAGCCACTCACAAAGGCAGAGCCTCAAGGCTCCTTTGCTGATCCCGGAGCTTTGTATCACCCTGCTGTTCATTTGCTTACATCAGAGCCCCAGAGAGGAAGGGACGATCAGGGTGGGCTGTCTGTGCCCTGCAGTTTGCCACAGCGATGGAGCTGAATCAGGAAAGATATGTATTCACTTGGAAAGTGCTAGGTGGAGCGGGTGACCTGGGGTTGCTCTAATTCTTACATCCTCTCCAGAGGGGATCGTCACTGGGGTGTTGACAATGGAGGCATTTGTTAGCAAGCCTTCGGAGTTTTCTTGTGATCACTCATTATAACTTAGTGGAACCGCTGGACAAAGAAAAGACTCAAACAAGGGCTCTCCATGTCCTTAACCTGGCGCCGTAAGAAACACTCCACACACCACCTCATTTCATGTTCAAAGTGACCCTGTGTGATGGATGTTGGTATAAACCACATCCACTTAACTCACAAGGAGATGTGAAAGTGTAGAAGTCACAGCGAGCAGGGAAGAGTGGGGATAACGCAGCAACCCAGAACCTTACTTGGCTTAAGCTATACCCACACCCCATCCCAGAAATGTACTTAGCAACCTGGGAACCCACCTCCATGGTGCTCCATACACGTCTTTCTCAAAACAAAAACAAACAAACAAAAAACGATTGATCATTTCAACCTATACCTCCTGTAAAGGCCAAACAGCCTGAAACTGGTGGCAGCTGGGGCCAGTTTAAATCCGACTGGCTTCAGGTGCATGTACAGTATAGCAAGCGACATCTTCTGAGTGAATAGGGAACCCCCACCCCCACACCCCTACTGCCTCCCCAGCTTCCACCTTGTGCTGTGCATGATTAGGGATGCGTATGATCAAAACCAGATGCATTAGGGAAAGAACACCCACAGGGAAGGAAGGCTTATGTAACCCAAGCCTGTCAATCAAAACAGAAAACCACCCACACTCTGTCCCTAACAACCATCACTTCTTCTTCTTCTTGGACCCCTAAAAGAAAAACCCAAGCAGCCACCCCACACTCCTGAGTGTCATGCTTGCTGAGGGCCTACAGCTCCCAGCCATGTCACCACCCTGCACTCCAGCTTTGCTGCTAAAAGGATCCTATGCTACTCTGCTCGCTCTCTCTCGCTCTCTCTCTCTCTCTCTCTCTCTCTTTCTCTCTCTCTCTCTCTGTGTGTGTGTGCGTGTGCGTGTGCGCACGCGCGTTTTCCCAGTTATTTGAACAAGACACTAAGAATCTAGAAACACACAGTCCAGGCAAAAACCGCATTTTCAGTTTCCAGTGACAGCTTGGGAGTTCCACCTGTAACATCCCTAATGATTCACAGACAGACTGACTGAGAATCCAGCCTGTGTTAACAGACCCTCAAAGTTTACTCAACTTGCTCAAAATCCAAACTTTGAGCCCCCAGGCCTCCCAATTCGGTAAACTTTTAGCCTATCCCCCAGGAGCAAGCCTGAGAAGACAGACAGGCAAATTCCTGTCATTGACAGAGGACTCTCTAAACCAGAGGCCTCCGGGAGGAGGAGACATTCCAGGGGGCGTCAGTGTAGCAGGCGTGATCACTCTGTTCAACGAAGGCCCTGAAGTGCAGTCTGTGTGCCCGCCTCCTCCTTCTGCCTTCCTGTATCTCAGCTTTCATAGAATCCATCAAGATGCTATGCTGGCTGCTCACTGTGTGCTCTAAAGCTCGAGGCTCCATGTCTTTGTGGGGTTTTCTGTTAGTTTAGGTATCACAGACTAAGTTATTCATAAAGAATAAGGACGGGCTAGTGAGACGGCTCAGTAGGTAACACCTGCCTTCAAACCCGATGGCCTGAGTTTGATCCTTTGGCCCCACATGGTGAAATTAGAGAACCAAACTCCAGAAAATTGTCCTCATCTCCACACACACACTCTGTGACACTCACACACGCACATGGGTGCATGTATGCACACCCATGACAATAAATAAAATGAAAATGTAATTTAAAACATTTCGGGCAGTCCGAAATGTTCAAGATTGGGCAGCCACATGTGGTAAGTCATCCTTGCTGGTAGGGACTCATCTATGACCCCCAAGGTGATGTGGGCCATGGAGATACATCACGCCAGCTCAGGTCTTCCTTTGCTTATAAAAACCACTGTCCCCTTGGGATAGGATCTCACTCTGCCAGCCTCATTTAGTCTTAAGCACCTCCTCGGGGTTCTATTTCCAAATACTCTGGCTGAATTATGCTTCCTCTCCTTACCTCTCTCAGTGGAGATTAAACTTCAACGCAAGTTTTCACAGAGCATCAAGCCATAAATTTGGTCCCTACATCTTGTCTCCACATCACAGTGGAACAATCTGCCATTGTTCCAACACCTGACCACAGAATACCCCCAAGATCTCGTGTGTTTGTGTTACACACTCATTTAACTTAGCCTGATCATTACTTCCTGCTCACGTTTCCTGCCTAGTTCCTGAATGTAAGGCAGCATGTCTTACCCCTCTTTGTACCATCCACAAACAGAAGGTTTTCAAAATGTGATCTAACCGAAAGCCTCATTATTTTCTCACTGCAACATCTATTCATAAGGTAAAACATCCATCTTGTGGTTGAATGAGCTTCAGTCACTTGCTAGAGGGAGAGGATAGCAATGCCCTTTGGGATTGTCTTAGTTAGGGTTTCTATTGTTGTGATGAAACACCATGACCAAAAAGCAGGATGGGGAGAAAAGGTTTTATTTGGTTTACACTTCCATATCGCTGTTCATTATTGAAGGAAGTCAGGACAGAAACTCAAACAGGGCAGGATCCTGGAGGCAGGAGCTGATGCAGAAGCCATGGAGGCATGCTGCTTACTAGCTTGCTCTTCATGGCTTGCGCAGCCTGCTTTCTTATAGAAACCAGGACCACCAGCCCAGGGATGGCACCACCCACCAGGGGCTGGGCCCTCCTCATTGATCACTAATTGAGAAAATGCCTTAACAGCTGGATCTCATGGAGACATCTCCTCAACTGAGGCTCCTTCCTCTGATGACTCTAGCTTGTGTCAAGTTGACACACAAAACCAGCCAGTACAGGGGTTTGCTTTGCCGGTAGTCTTCCTTTTGAAGCAGGTGGTCCTGACACTGTTCCCTAGAGAAGGCATCCTGACCACTCTCAAGTTTGGGGTTGCCTTGCTCCCTTTTGCTAAGCACCAACCAATGGAGAACAGCAAATGATTAAGCACCTTACCAAAATCTTTAGTTTACCATGAAGAATACTGAGAAGCATAATACTAATATCAAGTATTGAGGGTCACAATTTCTCACTTTTCAAAATAGCTTCTTGATTGTAGGGCTGGAAATGGCCTAGAGATCGGGCACATTCTCGTTCACAGATGAGGCCATAGATGATGCTCAGAGCACATGACATCCTGATCTACCCTCTCAGCTTGTAGGCAGGGACCAACCCATTTCACAGGTGAGGAAACTAGGGCACCCCACTGGCTTGACCTGGGCAGGTCTTCTTCCTCTAGCACAGAGCAGAGCTGAATCTGGACTTCCAGCTTCCCAGTTCCCAGCCTGGTGTGCTTTCCACCCAGTCACGGCTCATCTTCTTGGCCAAGGAACAAGGGATGAGCATCCTAAGAACTGGACCGCCCATGGCATTGCACCTGACCTTGGCCCGTGCCGGCATACGGCACTACTTCTGAAAGCTTTTCTGCTTCGGAGTGCTGTCTCTTTTCCGAGTGCTGGCTGGCTCTCCTCCACTCCCAGCCTCCTCTGCTTCCCAGGCTGCCTTGAGGCATATCGTGTGACAACCCTGAATACCTAATCATCTGTTAGAGACAGTTTTGAGCTGAAGGCTGAATAGCTCCCTGTCATTTTAATTAATGAAAAGTACATTGTCTGAAGCTCCCTACAGCAGCAATTCCCATTTGTTGGAAGATGTTTTAGCTCTAAGTGATGTGAATCATTATGCAGCCCTATTTGGCTGGAACAGCAATGGGGATCTGGAACTCATCAGGCTGTAGACCTGGTAAGGCCTCCAGGGAGAGGCACCCCCACAGAGAGACAGTAAGGAGCCCCACAAATGGAAAGTACTGTACTTGATGTCCTTGAGTGTAAAAGAGGAACTAAAGAGGGGACAAGGTTGGCCAGACTTGACAGCCAACTCCTTGGCCACTTTGCAGGCTAAGTCTGTTGACAGCTGCATTTGAATGTGTTTATTGTGGTACATCGCTTCCTAGGGGAATCAAGGGAACTCTGGATCCAGGTTTCCAGTCTAAGAAATTCAGACCTGACTATGAACTCAAGGCACAGAGGCCCTGCCATCATTTGTTCCTACCAGGCTGGCATCCACTTCCTTTCTTTTGGGGACATTATGTGAACCTTGTGCTGCCCCTCCCTAGCCATCGGGATTGAATTGTCCCTTTATGGAGGGATAGGGAGAACTCAGAAGGCTCAAGAGATTTGCAGGACTCAGCTCACAGAACACACAAGGCTCACCCTTTTAGGTTGTCGGAGTGGTAAAAGACTGGGGAAGAGAAGAGTGCTCGGTGGTGTAGATGCCAGCAAGTTGTGTACAGAGAATTCTAAGGACACAGCTTTCGTAAACAATCACCCATACTGGGGAGCTCCAGTCCCCTGTTTCTATAAGTAGCCCCTTGTCCCATGTTACTATAAGTAACCCCAGTTAACCCACTGGTTCACCCAGATGGACTTGGATAGTGTAACTTCTCTGGTACATCATTGGCCTCTCTAGCTGGGGCGAATATAAATTCTCCCAAGAAAAGTCACTGTTGAGTTTCCATAGCCAGGACTTAGCACTAAGGGCTTAACAACCTAGGCTGCCCAAAGAGCACCTGTAGAGTCCTGTGAGACCTAATAAACTATCCTTCCTTTTCTAGTCTGTCCTTTGAGACTCTGAACAGCATTTACTTAGCTGCTACCACACCCCTCTCCTCCTTCTGCATTTATCACACCGAACTGCAGCTGTGTGTTTACTGGTCTGTCTTCCTTTACATATTGGGCTTTCAGACTGGGACGTCTTTCAACTCTTTTCCTATCAGCAGTTTCTAGCCTGACATATGGTTAGTGCTCAGTAAATGTGGTATGGACAAGTGAGTTACAGGACTTACACACAGACTATAAATAGTCATGTACATACCAAATGCATAGGCAGTTGAGCAGACTTGGGGGTGGCTTTGTCAACTTCAAGGCACCCAGAAGCTTAATTGTGGGTATTAGTGAGGCCAGATGAACCCCATTTGATAGATCTTCCAGGTTGTATACAAACAAATAATGCAAGATTAATCAATTATCCTGGCAGACACTCGAAATCACCCCCAAAGTCCGGCTAAGAACCCAGACAAGAAAGCTTCCCCTCCAGAACTGGAATGGTCCTCTGCATCTTGCCCTGGATCAGGAATGGGTTGAATTCGGGAGCCTAGAGAAGATGAGGGTTGGACACCTGCCCTAAATTTTTGTGGCGTCAGGTTTTGAAAAACAAAATGCTTGTTGCTCCTAAAGTGACTTCGGGCTGCCTGAAGCTGGTGTTTCAAAACAATGTTCTCTGCTGTAAGAAACAGTCACACCATAAAACAGGTTTAGAACAATCCATTTCTCCCCTTGTAAAATGCATGAACTCAATCAATAAACATGCTTCCACAGCTTGAGAGCCCCAGGACAAGCTTGCCTCAGATGGAAGAATTTCGCCATTGGAGGCGACTCAACCATGCTCTCCAGATGAACAAACTCCAGCCGAGTTGCATGTTCCCCTTCCTTTCTGGTTTAAATAGAGCTAATGCATCTTTCCAGTTTCCCACGTTAGAATTCAGGAAAAAAGAGAAAGTAAGAATCGTGTCCCATTGACCCACACTGCTCTTCCAAACATACTTTTTTATGGCCCTAAGCACCTTCTGATGGAGAGAAAATGTTTTCGTTTTGTGTGGTTTGTCTCTAGCAAATCCATACACCCTGCTGATTATCGTGACTCTCCTTTGGTTGTTTTCAAAATGACGGTCCATTGACCCAGCCGTCTCCGGGTCCTGAGTTCATGGAAAAGGACGTTGTCACTGTACTGTTTGTCACGGTGGTTGTTTCACTGCAGGGCAGAAGCAAGCATCGGTGGCAGTCACATTTAAAGAACATTTGCTTCCTCTTCAGATGAGGACCAGTCACCAACAACCTTGTGATGCCCTCGGATGTGAAGCTGATGCTCAGGGTTGGTGTGTCCATCTTCCCTTCGGCTTTTAATTATTCTCACATGAGCAGCTTCTAGAACAGCGCATGGCTCATGCTATGAGCCCGCTAGATGCTGGGTAAATGAGTGACAGGTCACCAACACCCATACTATCAACACTGCTGTGGATATCCTCTGGATGAGCAGCCATGCACCTTATGTGTTCCAAACATGACAGGCAGACGAAGTCCTTTCTGTTGAGACTTTGCCCTTCTCTCTGTGGAAGGTCTCCTTGCATTGCCAACACTTTCTCTGCTTCCTGTTTGAGCTCCCCAGCTGACCTCTTAGGCTAGGATGTCAAGGGAAGACTACGGACTTTGAACATCTTTATTTGATTGGAGGTGACAGAGCTGGACGTAGACCCTCTCCTCACTACCTGGTCCTCACATCCTTCTCAAATCCCACCTCACCACAAAGTCACCGGCTATTTTTAGTCAGAAGGTTGGCCCTGCCATCCAGGAAAGGTGAGACTGAGCCAATGACTCCGTCTTCCTAAGCTTCCATTTCTCCGTCTGTTAACTGGTGTTCAGAAGGCCTCCAGGCATGAGCCATCATGGATCGGGGTGAGGCTATGACATGGGTGTAGCATGAATCTTAAAAGTTCTTATTAATAAAATCAAACCTGAGCCGGGTATTGGGGTGAACACTGGAAGGTCAGAGAGACAGAATAAGCCACAGCTACCTCACCTCGCCGGATCCTCAGCTGGTCTGGTTTCCTCAGACTGGAGGCCTCTGAGTCTTCATCCAGAATGAGTCTCAGCTGAACTGCTGCTAGAAGCCTGAAAGCTTAACCAGCCACATGCTTAACCAGGCCAAATGCTTCTCCAGGCCAAATGCTTCTCCAGGCCAAATGCTTCTAGTTTCTGGTCCTCACGCTTTATATACCTTTCTGCTTTCTACCACCACTCCCTGGGATTAAAGGTGTGGGTCACCATGCCTGGCCGTTTCCAATGTGGCCTTGAACTCACAGAGATCCAGAGGGATTTCTGTCTCTGGAATGCTAGGATTAAAGGCGTGTGCTACCACTGCCTAACCTCTGTTTAATATTGTGGCTGTTCCGTCTCTGACCCCAGATAAGTTTATTAAGGTACACAATATTTTGGGGAACACAATACCACCACACATGGGGGTTCCCTATAGTGAGTACGCAGGAGCTGTTGCAGTTTACATTATTGGTCTTGTCGTGACATGGCCAAAGCTAGGGCCGTGTCTTCAGTCTTGCTCCTGACAGCATTTCCTTGTCCACCTTCCTTTATTATTCTGTCAACCAAACAACCCTCCCTTCTGCCAGATTTGCGGAATATTACTTGAGTTTCTAAGACACCTAGAAAGCGCCTTCTGTAGGGAAAAGATTCATGACAGACACGGTCAGGCTTCAGACAACAACCGATCCCTCACCTTCCCTTGTGAAATAGAAAGTGAACTTCCTTGAGAGCACTGGGTCTGGCTGGCCCAGCTTTAGGTGGGGTCCTGAGGATGGCACCGCCTAGGCATTCACCATCTCCTCCCTGCTCACTTACGTACCAGGTCCTGCTCACTCTGCCCCAGTGACATATTCAGGCTCGCCGGCTAGCACTGTATCCTTGTGTGGACAATGAGCTAGCCAGTACTTAGTCTCTACACCTTCAGCTTGTTATCCACCAAGAGCTTATCACTGGGGACCAGAATGACCCTCCAGGACCTGCCTCTGGTTGTGTAACTTCTCAGTCACCTCCTACTTCTAAAACCAAAGTGCTTTGTTGCCTGTTTTGAGCTTTTCTGGCCAAGGTGGATACGCCTAAACTCTTGGAGACAGATCTAAGGGAAAGTCTTTGTTACTTCAGCATGAATTGTCCTTTCTCCCATTGTCAATGAGCCTCACTCTTCACCTCTAAACATTAAGGGACCAGACAGGGGCTACCCTGTTACCCGGGGCTGACACTCAGATGATAACATGGTGTACCATGCATGCGGCTGGGGCTGCAGCTCACTGGTAGAGAGAGAGCTTGACTGGCATGGGCAAAGCCCTGGCTTCTATCCCTGGCACTACACAAACTGGGCAAGGTAGCTAGTGCTTGCAATCCCAGCAACTGGTAGGCAGAGGACGGAGACAAGAAGCCGGAGGCCATTCCCCTAGTTTGAGACCAGTCTGCGAATTTTAGAAAGGTATTCAGAGGTTCTGAGGGGGCAATGGCCCAAGGCTATGTTACCAGCAGGTGGCAGTGTCTTCCAACGGGGGAGGCCCGCAGGCGCCCCTGGTGCTGCCTCTCTGCCCGCCTCCTTGGCTCCCTTGCTATCCTTGCATCTGGCTGGCTGTGGCACTTCACCTTAGCTGAGGACGAAACGACCTCCCGGTCCTACCTTTGTGGCTTGTCCTTAGCCTGGGCACCATCGGCCACTTCCTCATGCTAATCAGCTCTTTCTTGAGTGTCTTAGTTCAACTTTCAAATCTCTCCAAATTCTGACCTTTGCTCCCCGCCTCCTTGGGTTCTGGATGGTTCAGAGCCATCATCCCTCATGGAGAACACAGTGATAGCTTCCTGACTACCCTCCAGTCCTGACCTCTACCTCCCGCCAGAACATACCTGCCACAGGACAGGGGTATTCGCCCTGCTCCAGTCTCATCTTCCATGGGCTAGTCACCTACCTCTTAGGACACATCTCCACGGCTCCCTCACCATACCACACCAGCCTCCTGCTGGCTGAAGCTTCAATTCTGAGAAGCTTTGTGGATTATTGCTCACTTGCTTTCAATTCTACTCTGAAGTCCCTGACCAGAGAAGGGCCTCCTGGTCAACTGTCACTAAGACAGCAACCGCTCTCCCACCATTTCTGTTCTGTCCTGCATTTGTCACCTGAAATGTTAGAGCTTTGCATGTTGCCCTGTTGTCTCCCTAATAAGGGCATCAGCCTGCCAGAGTGGGGACTCTGCTCTGATACCCGCCTCACCTCCGATGCTCAAAAATACCTCTCCACACACAGGAGGTGTTCCACATGTTTATGTTGACTGACTGGGTGGGCAATGATGAAGTCTTGGACTTCAAAACCACTGGTGAGGCTATGGGGAATCAGGGAAGGCAGCGGCACTCAGCAGGGAAGGCAGGGGGTCGCAGGAAACACAGAGAGGCAGGGATGAGAGCCGTGTGTCTGAGAGTAAAGAAGGAGCCACCATTCCTGACTGCCACACTCAAGTTCCATGGAGGCATCTGCTTCCTGCCTTGGGACATAATAATGCAGCACATGAACAGAGGCACACACACCACACCACATAGCACACATGCATATACACACCTCATACACACACATATATACAAACAACAGACACATACTACATACACACACATACCATGCATACATATACATCAGACATATACATACACATAGCACACATGACATACTTCACACATATACCATACACACCACAATGCACACACCTCTCATGCACACACACCACCACCACCACACAATGCATGCATGCATGCATACACAACAATATACCTCACATGTAAACCACACACGTATATACACACACTTCTCTTCACAGAGGAGGTTTCTGAGTTGCAGCACACAACAGCCATGTGTGAGATCCCTCACACAAAACCTGCACTCTCTAGGCATCCTCTAATGCAGTTCTCGCATATCTAGTGCTCTGACTAGGGGCAACTTGCAGTTTTCCTGTGACATTTCCAGTCACTCACCTGTCCAACAAGCTTGGCCAGCCCCAAGCTGATTATCCGGCTCAACTGACTCCCCATCCCAACTGTTCTGATGGACGGCAGCTCCTTCAATTTCCAGTTACTCTGGTAAGAAACTTAGTAATCGGAAGTAGCATCCATCTCCATCATCCTCCATCTGTGCACACAGCTTGTTAGTTCTTTCCAAACACTTCTTGGAGTCAGCCTTCTCTTTTCATTTACAGGCTTTGTGCTCATCACATTCATCAAGAGCATTCTGACCCCAGAGCAAGCCAGGTCCCCGTGCTCATTCCAATAACTCCTGTATGTTCTTGTATAGCATTGGCCATGGTTTGTAACTACACATCTGTGACAGTATTTGATTAATATCTCTATTTCCCATTAGACCACACACTCCACCAAGATTGGATCTCAATACCCTTCATTGCACGGATGAGTAGGTCTCCCTTTTTTCTTCTAGAAGGATGCACCTGTGTGCCCTTGCTACTTGTACCTCCCATTCTCAGCTCTGGTGCTTAACAGGGAGTCAGGAGTGCCCTGGGTGCTTGCTGCATGAAGACTTACGGTTTGCTATGTCCCTGTCAGTCTGTCAGCTACAGAGTTTGTTTGGGGAAAAGTGACTGTTCACTCCCGGGTGACCCGTCAGACAGCCAAGTCCCACCAGCCACAGGAACCTGACAACCAGGATCCTCTGTTTCCACAGTGGCCCACAGGCCGGTGGCAGCTTGTCCCTTTGCCTCCTGATATGGCAGTAATTAGAAACAGCAGCCGTCGCCACACCGCATTTCCCCTCACCCCCTACGAGCACCCTGTTGGATGCAGGAACACATGTAGTTGTAAGACCACCTGCCAGGGAGAGAATAGAAGACTCATTTGCTGAACATGGCAGGGGTGGTGGTGAGGGGGTGAGCTGCTGCATAGCAAATAGCTGGCCCTCTTCCCCAAAGCCCTAAATAATTTCTCCACTTGAAAAAAGAAAAGGAGGGAAAAAAATGCAAGATTAATTTTTCATGTTGATTTTCCCACTTGGAAGCTTAGGAAAGGGCTCTGCATACTAAGAGCCAAGCTGGAGGTGCCACAGTTGGCTGGGTTTAGACAGAGCCATGGGGAAGAAGGGGAGGAGGAAGAGCATATGGCTTTCACCTGTGGCCCTTGTTATGGGGACTGACAGAGTGTCGGTTGACAGCCAGTCCTCTCCTGTCTTTAGGGTCCCACTCCATCCTAGGTGTGGTCTCATTTGCCATAATAACATTAGAAACTAGGACGTGTATGCGTTTTAGTCACAAGAAAACTGAGGCGTCGGGAAATTGAGCTCCCCGGCCAAGGTCATTCAGCTACGGGAAGCAAAGTCAGGATTTCAAGTACAGCTCTCAAGCCCTTGCCCACACCAGGAATAGCACTACTCCTGGCAGGGACAGAGACAGGCACCGGGTGACCATCTGTCTGCGACACTGTGGCAGGCGCTCCTTCCCCAGTGTGCAGAAGAGCTCCAGCCGAGCTGTCTGTCCGGATTGTTGAGCATGCATTGGCTGTGGATCCTCAGCCTCTCTCTCTCTTGTGAAGTGAGGAAGTAGAGAGAAGTGGGGACAGCAGTTCTGGCAGTGAGGAGGCTGAAGACAGTCCTTCAGGGACATCTGCTCTCTACTGCTAACTGCCATGTTACCACGGCCAAGCTGCCTACCGTATCTACCATCCTTACAAAGTAGTACAATTGTCAGAAGGTTATCTAATGGTTAGGAGGAGGCAGGAAACCAACGTGTTCCCAGGACTCTGAGGAGGAAATGTCCCAGGCTTCTCCCTTGGTGTGGTGGTTTCCTCAGCTTGTGGACTATCCCACTGTCCATGTAAAGGAGGCATTAGCCTTCTCTTTCTGAGATGCTACTGAATAAACTCTCTTTCATATAGAAGCAATGTGACTAGCTGTCTAAATATCCAGTAGATAGAATCTTTGGTTGCATGAAAGAGAAATATACTTGGGCTAACACTGGAAAAAAAAAAACAGTCAGAGCCAAGACCAAATGTTGATAATCCCTGAAAACTCATGTGTTGGACTTTAACTCCCAAGGTGATAGTATTTGGAGGTGAGCCTTAGGGGATAATTAAGTCCTGAGAGTAAAGCCCTAGGAAATGGGATTAGTGACCATTTTAAAGGGGATCTCAGAGGGCTGAGTGTGGTGGTGAAATACCTCTGATTGTACTCAGAAGGCTGAGGCAGGAGGCTCACAAGTTCAAGACTACCCTGGACTACTTAGCAAGATCCCGTCTCAAAAACAAATAAACAAACAAATCAACAAGGGACTCCAGAGAAAGCTTGTTTCCGTCTCTCCACGTGAGGGCAACACTGTGAGAAGCCAGCCCCTGCGATCCAGAATACAGGCCCTCAGCGGACCGATCAGTCTGTACTCTGGTCTTGGACTTGTCAACCTCTAGGACCATGAGCAATAAAATTCTGTTTCTATCCACGGAGTCCACGGTGTTCTGCCACAGCAGCCTCAGCACACTAAGGCAGCCCAGCCAAGGGTGGAGGGTGTCTCCTGAGACAGAAACAGGAATTCCAAGAAGGCTGGAAATGCATAGCCTCAGTGGCAGGGGACCCAGCAAGGCCTGCTGCGCCTCGTCTCTGTGCTCCTGTGCCCCTCTCCCTCCCTGTAGTACCTGTGTGATTCAGGGTTACTTCACCTCTCCATGTCCTTCCTGTAAGAGGAGATGTCCGAGAGAAGGTGGATGAGTTCGCATCCATGAACCGTTTAGGAGGGCACAGAGGAACAGTGGCCCACGGAGTGTCAGCGGCTAGCATCGTTCTCCTTTTGGGGGGGTCTGCTGTGCGGACCATCAGCTGGAAACACAGCCGCAACACTCCATAGTGTGTCCAAAGCCTCCCTGTAAAATCAGTCTGTGGATGAACCTCTTCTTGGCAGCTAGCAGTCGCTAGAGCTGTCCCTTTGGCCAGCCTAGGTCTAACCCACCCTTGCAGCTCTACAGAGGAGGCTTAGGAAGGAGGGCTGCTCATGACCTGTGTACTTTATCCTGTTTCTAGGGTCCTTCTCCGTATATGGAGCCTTCTACCCCGCCAGCACCAGGGGTAAGCCTGCTGCCTAGACCCTCAGCCTCAGCCAGATCGCATCCCTGCCAGCCGGCGCTGGTCCCACCTCAACCAGAATGGGCTCCATGTCTGTCAGTCCTGTGTACAAGGCCCTCCCAGATCTAACCCCAGCCGCCTTCACACACCGCCGTTCCCAGAGGCCTCAGCCTTGGCAGCCACACTGGCCTTGCTCTTTCTTAAGCTTGCTGAGTACTTCATTCAGCACGTGCCATTGTCCTTGAGATTGTGAGATTGACGCGTGAACCTTGGAGCTCAGCTCAAAGGGTACGTTTCCCGGCTTCCTTATCAGCTGCCCCTCCCCCAGTCCGGCTCCATCCAATCTCTCCTTCTCATTTTTTCCTAGCAGCTGTCCTTGACCGTACTTTGCTTCACCTATTCCTCAGTTACAGTCTTAATCCTCACCAATAATACTTACTGAAGTTCAAAGGCAAATTACCCCTTCCCGCTCTGCGTCCCCAGCTACCACAGACGTTCTCCATCCTGCAGCACACGGCTAGTTTACTATCATCCCAGGACGGAAGAGGAGTCCTTTGTTTACATGAGTTCCAATCATCCAAATATCCCTTTATCCTTTCTGTGATGGCCATTCTTTTTCAATCGCCTTCATTGTATCTTATTAGACATTTTGGTTGTGTTTTATGCCATATGGCCTTAGGATATATTGAGATATACTGATGTGTTTTTAAGCGTCTTCATGCACGCTTTCATACACTGTAAGCCATTTAAACTCATCCAACTTGTCTTTGACTAAGAAAGTGCCACAGATTGCTCTCCTGGGGAGAAAAAAACTAAAAAACAAAACAAACAAACAAAAAAAAAAACAAATGTATTTTCCCTATATCCTGGCATATCACCCGGGCTTTGAAGTGCCCTGGTTCTGATTATCTCTGCATGGTGAGCTCATCCCAGAACCCCTCAAGAGAAAGAAAAGAGAAAGTTGATAGCCCTCCACTAGCAAATAGCTTCCCAGCAGCGTGGTGGCCTGAAATGTCCAGGTTCCAAAAAAGACCTCAAATAGGATTTTACTAAATCTCGTGATACAGAAATGAATTAGTCTCTGATCGGATGGAACGCAAAAAAAAAAAAAAAACAGGCAATGTAAGGAATTACAGAAAATATGTTCTGTATTTCCTCCTACTATCACCCCACCCCACACACTCCATCAGAACACAGAGGATGGAAAGTTGTTTAGTGTTGCTAGAAAGGCCAGCAGTGTTACAGTCTCCTCTTGGAGACCATGAGCTCTGAGTCACAAAATCAGGACTGGGCTGAGACCCGATCATAGCACGTCGTGGAGGTAGGTGGTGGTACCCTCCTCAGGCTCCCTTAGTGTGAGAACAGAACAGTCAGAAGCTGTCCTGTGTCTGTGAGTACTTCTGTAGCCCCTGGCCTCTCTGTAGCTAAGGGCATGGCAATGAGGCTCGGAGCCCAGGCAGCTTGGCATCCCTGTGACCTCATCAGAATGGAGTCACATCCCCGAATCGCAGGCGGAAATGGATAGGCGCCCTGCACATCCACCTCATTTCATCAGAGAACTCGGCAGCTGCTTAGGGCTGACCTGAAATTAATTCTCCGCTTTAATGAATCGCCCAGGGAGCTTTCTTTTTCCAATTTTCCTCCTAGTTTTAAGGTTTCCTTTACTCTCCTTTTTCTCTGTCCCTCCTGGGGCTGGGGATGCTGAAATTGTTTCCTCTACTGCTGAACCCTCCCAGTCCATGGTCATTGGTACTGGAGCTTCCCGTGGCTCCCAAGCTCCAGTCAGCTCGTTCCTAATAGAAAGCAGCAGGTTTACAGTGGTTGTGCTGTCTTTTTTCCAAACCATAAAATTTTCCTTTCGTGTGATTTAAGAATCTCTCAGACATTGCCCTCATCTCCCAGCAGAGAACACTAGTTAAACCACAGCAAGCAATCTGCTATTAGATTCTGTGTTGGTGGTGACCTGTGACCACAGTATCCAAGCCACCGCCAGCTGGTGGGCAAAATTCCTGGGACATTTTTTTTTTTTTAATTCAGTCACCGCTACGTGTCTATGAGGTTCTGATTGATACGACCAACTTTGACACAGTTGATGAAGGCCACAGCCATCTGCAGGTCTGCATGGCTGACCCGGGGTCCTCTTAACCCAAAGACAGACCCTTCCACTTCATTGAAATCAGGAGAAAGAGAAGTAGGAGAGTTCTATTCTCTCTGTCCTTGTATCATATGAAGGTGGCTCCCTCCCATCACCCCATGCACTCCACCAGATCACCGAGAATGGAAAGTATATGCCAACATTCTGCTGTCTAACACCAAAGAGAAAGACAGATATGGCTGCAGTGGTTTTTTTATTTGGAGCCTGCCCTAACTCTAGCGAATGCAGAACCTAACTGCTTTGTCCTATTATGGGGGAAGTGATGGGCAATAACCTGGAAAAGCCAAATTACACATGGCAGCTAAGACACCCTAAGGTCGGATTTGGGAGTAACCAGGAGGATGAGAAGTGGACTTTGACTTTCCCAGGTTTCTGCAGTTGGGGGCACTAGTGACAATTGTGTAAGGATTGGCCACTGTAGAGTGTGCAGGGGTGGGCAGCCAGTGAGAGCCAGCCTCAGAATCCTCTAGGCTTTGCACTTGCTCAGGGGCGCTTAGGACTAACAGGACCTTTCCCGGGTCCAGATCTACACTGCCAGTTCCTAGACTTAGCTGCAGACCCCTGTACGGGGCTGAGCCACTCAGCCTTGGCTCACAATGCCACACTCATAACTACAGTGACACACACTGCTACAGGGAGCCCACCGCAGGACACTCGACATTTACAGATAGGAAGAGCATGACTGTTTATGTAAATTATATCATAAAATAGAAAGGAATTTAATTATTTTCTGTTACTTTGGCAGCAAGACAAAATGATTTTTAATAAAATATTTAACAAGGATTTTTTTATGTTGAATCCTAAGAAATGTATTTTTTTCCAAGTAGCTATCCACTCACAAACAGTTAAAAGACAGAATATATAAATACATCCTAATATTTATAGCTAAAATGGAGTACAATGCTGATTTTTTTTAAAATTGCTCTTTTGGTATGTGTAAGCAGTGTGAAGTGGTATGTAGGAAATTGCTTCTTGTTGAAGCTTGTCATTTCGGTCACGTAGTGCATGATGGGAGATAAAGGTGGCTCAGTGAAGTGGTGTGAATCCAGCTTCCAGAATCAGCCTCCTGGGATCAAATCCCAAGCCTGCCACTTGTTAGTAATGGGGCCCTGAGCAGCAATATGGCTTTTCTGAACCTTGTTTATATACATAAACATATATATAGTTATGTATATATAAAATGCAGTAATAACGCCCCCCCTCTTCTCTATAAGGAGGGGGTTTAAATGAGTCCACTTACATAAACCCCGTAGCTCCATGGGTACTACATAATAAGCACTTGAGAAGCAACACTGTTATTTTATGAAGAGGAATGTCACAAATTTCAATTATGTCTACGGGGTGGAGAGTGGGCACCGGAGTAGTTGGAGGCCCAAAGTGAAAGACCAGCAGCGATCCTTGGCCAGTACTGTGGGAGGAGGCACATTTTTACCTGGGAGGCTGGGCGATATAAGACAATGGCGGGTACTGACCATTGACTTAGTAGAAAGAGCCGTTCAGTGGGGTGAGAAAGACAGGCGGACAAACTCTTGGACACCACAACTAGATCTGTGGAGAGGGTTGTAACTCTGTAAAAGTGGGAGAAGGAAGGGAAATGGAGACGCCTGTTCAGATCACTGCAGCTAACAACTATGCCTGAGTCTTTGTGTTCTAGAATGTCCCCTGACCACGAGAGGCTGCAGAACTAGAGGCTGGGAACTGTGTTTGGTGTTTTGAATAAACCACAGTGGACATCCGGGCTAGTATTTTGGCTAAAGCAACAATATCTATGGACAGACTCCACTTGGGGCAACAAGAGCTGGCTACCTGCATCAGATCGCCCCATCAGGTTTAGTTAGAGCTGAGGGTCTGCTGTTTCTTCACGCAGAGGATCTTCTGGGGTGACACTGTGTCACTCCTAGTCCACTAGTAAATCGAGATAATATGCTACAGAGAAACTGAAGTGCTTAGAGAAGGCTACCTCAGTGGAGTGAGCACATCACGGGTGCTGAGTCTCTATGAGGTGGAACCATATACATCGCAGCTCCAACATGGAAACAGATGACCTTGGCCAGAATCAACCTCCCGAGCCTTTTTCACAACAGGAACCATGCAAACTAAGCTTAGAATACGGGACATTGGGGGACATTTAAGAATCAGATGCTAACACCTTCCTTCCTTCCACCACATGGATCTTCCGGGCTGAGGACTGAGGAGTTTTTTATTTATTCCTTTTTATTGAGGAGCCTTGCTAACTAGGACAATGGGGCTCCAAACCGCTTACACACCCTTCCTTAAACTGGAGCTTCCAAGTGCTATGGAGTCATAAGAGTATCTTGACTAGACATATCTTAGCCCATGATCTCACCATTTGGCTTCAGAACTTCAACTTTGCTCAGCCTTGATGCAGGGAGGAGGGGCTTGATCCTGCCTCAACTGAATATACCAGGCTTTGCCCTGGAGCTCTTTACCCTTTTGGAGGAGGCAATGGAGGGTGGGTTGGGAGAGAGAAGCTGGGGAGGAGTAGGGAGGGGGATGGGAGGGGAATCTGTGGTTGATATGTAGAATGAGTGGGAACATTTCTGAAAATAAAAGAAAAAAAAACCCTTCAGCTTCTGCTTAACAACAGAGAAACCATACCTGGTACTGGAAACCTAGCTAACCGCTCCTGATTAAAGTCATGGTTATTGGAAGAGAACCTACAGCCACTACTTTTCTAGGCCAGCATAATCCCTACCAATAATCTAAACATCTGTCCTCATACCCACAGATAAGTGGAGTCTTCACCCCCATCAAGGAAATTCCTCTTTGCAACAGACCGAAAACCACAACCAATCAAAATGCAGAGTTAAGGAGCCCAGCCCCAGCGGATACATCTACAAAACACTCCTGCACCTAAGGCTCGGAAACATTGTGGAAGATGAAACAGAAAGAGTTTCAGAGCCAGAGGATCAGGGAGTTCGCTGTGGTGAGATTGTGTCTCCTATTACAAGAAGCCACACCTGTAAAGTCTCACCAACATGACTGCCTACATGTGAGCTGAACAAGGAGGACACCAGTGGACACACCAAAGTGGACAGGGAAAAGCCCACAAGGGCTCGACCCCACACATAGAACTAGGAACAGCTGAAGAATGCTGGGAGCAGGAGAAATAGTCTTCCTCGGGGACGAGCACACCAATTGGTCATCCAATATCATATGGTCAGCCCTGAAAACACACCTATAGGTAACATTATACAGACTGAGCAGGGTATAGCTGGGAATATATATGGACATATACATATATACACATGTATGCACATGATAACAATAAAAAAGACGTCATGAATTTGAAAGAGAGGAATGGAGCGGTATACGGGAGGGTTTGAAGAGAGGAAAGGGAAAGATGGGGAAGGAAAGGAGAGGAGAAAGTGGTTGGGTATTCACTGTCTACAAGACTCGCTCAAGCCAGGGTCAAGGTCATCTCACTGATACAGAGTCACTTTGGGTGCATGTGGCTTCCTAGGTCGTGGGCCTAAAAGACCCCAGTTACAAGTTGCTCCTAGTCTGTCAGAACACCTCTAGTGTCCAGCACAGCAGTAGAGCATGGCTTCGTGGAAGCAATAATAATAGCAAAGGAACCGAGTCTACACCGCCCAAGGCCTGGAAGGCTCCTCTCATGCTAAGTTTTCCTAACCATCCACTGAGGTTACTAACAGCCATGCCTCCTGTGACTCCAGGACTAAGTGAGATAGCTTTTCATACATAAGAAAAATCTTTTATCCATAAATAGCACTCGGTGTCACAGTGTGATAATGCAGAGAAAGGAAGAAAAGTCTCTCAATGGAACTAAATCCAAATTCCTCAAGAGAGTCATTAAAAAAAAAGAATTTAATAAGAAAGGAGTTAACAGAATGGTTCAGGGAGTAAAGGCACTTGCCACCAGATCTGGTGCCCTGAGTTTAATTCCCAGAAGAGAACCTGCCCCTGGGAACTGACCTCTGACCTCCACATGCCAGTCATGGCCTGAATGTACCACACACACACACACACACACACACACACACACTAAGTAAACAAATGTAGTCTCTCTCTCTCTCTCTCTCTCTCTCTCTCTCTCTCTCTCTGTGTGTGTGTGTGTGTATGTGTGTGTGTGTGTGTGTGTTTTTGTGTGTGTGTATGTGTTTAAAGAATTTAAAAGAACAATAAAAAACCACTTTCTCCAAAGGAAGTTGATAAAAAATGTGCCTTTGAGTTTTGGTCCCTGTAGCCCGGATCGGCAAAGTGAAATTTCCATCCTGTTCTCTGTAGTGTTGGCTCACATGCTGGGCTAATTTCTCTTTTTCTCTCCCCGGTCTTGACTCTCTGTGTTATTGTTTTTCTCTTTTATGTCCCCACTTGTAAGCTGCCTGGAATTCCTGTTCAAAGAGGTGGGATATAAACAATAAAAAGAAAGACAAGACACTCCATAAAATTTTGCTGAATTTATTGAATTGCTGGATCTTTTCACATAAACCACAGAGCTTCTGAAAACCGAGTGAGCTCGAGAGAGGGCGGTAACTGAGGGAATCCTGCTCTTCGCCTTTCTGTGTTGAGATTCTACCTCAGAGAGCAATCTCCTCTCTCTCATTCCCTGTTGCCGTGATTCAAATGCCCTTTTCCTTGTCGGAAGGACCTGAGGGTCCAAGGGCCGAGGCTCCAAGAGGCTGATGGTACAAGTTGCATGCCATCTGTCTGTCTTCTGCCTCTGGGCGTGGGCCACTCTGGGTGGCGGGGCGGCTTCAACAGCTCATTTCAGCCCTATCTTTTATCACTCCCCTTCACCCCTGCCCTGCCCCGCCTCGTGGGGTGAAAGTAGAAAGAGTGAAAAGAAACATCACACCTGCATCCTTCATGATCAAAAATACCTCATTTGAAGCCATTCTTGAGGTTGCTATGGTGATGGACAATTCTGACCATTGGGGTGCAAGGAGCCACTGTGCTGCAGTCATCGAGATACAAAGTTGAGGACAGAAGGGTGCAGAGAGAGCCCCAGAGGGCCTCCTGGCCTGAGAAAATGACTGGCCCGCGTGTTCAGCCAGCACTCCACACTCCCGCACAGCCTTCTGATGGGAAGTCAGCCACTCCAGACTCAGATGAAATACTCTGGCCCTCCTCAGCAACCCCCAGCATGCCCTGGGGGAAGTTCTTTTCCATTATACTCTAATGGGTCGTACAGGGCGCTCTGAGGAGTGAGCAATTCACTTTGAGAGCTCTGAGCTCCGCTGATTCTGAGTGGAGCCCAATTTCTCCTCTGATGGATTCCTGGGGGACTGTTTCTCCTACTGTGCCCCCAAAGCCAGAAGCTTCTGAGCCCGCTTCACTCCAGGACTGGCTTTCAGCTATTTGGGGAGTGACAATCAGGCCTTTTAGGCTGACGCCGTTCAAAGTCTAAATGCACTCTGTGGCGTCGGGTCTGAAGCTGGTTCTGGCCCAGCCTTCCTTGCACACCTCTGTCCTCGACACAATTACGTGCTTTTCTCATTTTGTAACAGGTTTCCGAGGTCCATTAGAGAAAATTCACAGGATGTAAAAACTAACCAGTTTGTGGTAACTCAACCAAGAGGCAAGGCAGGTAGAAGAGAATGCCATCCACAGAAGGGGCAAAGAATGTCCCCAGCCTCGGGCTGTGGAGCCCAGTACAGAACTGAAGATTGGTGGGACTAATAATACACATTTCCGGCTCCTTTCTCCTAACAGGCTCTCCTACAAAGGTGACAAGTCTAAATTCTTGTTCCCCGATGAATTTTGGGTCCCCTAATTTAAAAACAGGACATTATGTTCCTTCTGTCTGCATCCTTCACTGACAGGATGCTTATCATAAGGCATAGTGCCTCATGCCTGTAATCCCAGCGCTTAAAAGGCTGAGCAGGAAGATAATGAGCTCATAGGGAGCCTGGGCTACATAGTCAGATCTATCTCTAAATAGAAAGAGGACACAATGGTTTGTGCTACAGCAGCCATGTGGCAGCCATGAGAAAAATGCCTAGAGATGGCTTGAGCACCCATGTATCATTGAACCTCTGAACAGACATTAGAATGGTCCAACTTGAGACCTCTTGTGTAGGAAAAGCAATCTTATTTATTTAAATCGCCGTGATTCCAAAATTCTCTTAGTGGATGCTCACTGCGTTTGTACTAGTCAGCCTTCCGTTACTGTATCAAACACTTAAGATAATCAACTTGAAGAAAGGTTTGTTTGGGCTCCTGATTCCAGAGGTTTGGGTCCATGATTGCTTGGCTTTGTTGCTTTGGACCTATATGTGACGTCACATCAGGAAGGAGCGAGTGTATGGTGGAAGAGACTATTCTCATGGTACCTGAGAAGAAAAGAGAGAAATGGGGAAGAGAGAGGTTCTCAATATCTCACTTAATGTCATTGCCCCTGCAATGACCTAATTTCCTCCTACTAAACCCCGCCTCCGGAAGTTCTAATGGTATCACAGGCTGGTGACCAAGCCTATACAGCACATCCGCATTTGAGACTCAAACTAAAGCAGCATTCTTCATTGGTTCAAGTCCTCTTGCATGTTCTGACTCTCAAGATGTGAACATCTGAAAAGTAGCAGATACTCAAACTATAGGGACCGCTACTTTGAATTTTTTTTTATTCAAAGAACCTAGTTCAAATCATTTTTTCAGGGCTCAGTAGTCTTTCACACATCATTGCTGTTGGCTGTAACAGTTGACCAGACCAGGGCTTTCTTTTTTTGCTGTTGGTTTTATTTTGTTTGGGTTTGAGATTATTATTGTTGCTGTTGTTTAAGAGAGGGTCTCTCAGTAGCACAGGATGACCTGAGAATCATTATGTTACCCTGGCTAGGTGGAATTTGTAATTCCTCAGTCTCCTGAGTCCTGGGGTTACAAGTGTGTGCCACCTTGTCTGACTCAGTCATAGCTTCAGAAATTCTGCTGGAAGCTGTGATGAGTGGAAACAAGATTCCCAGTTCCTTTTTACTAAACACTGTGAAAGGCAGGAGAGTGGAGAAATCAGCATCACGGGATGATACAACTACTTAGCTCTGCAATTTTCTGAAGACAGAGATGAAAGGCCTCTTTAATAAGCAAAATTTCTAAATGGCTCAAATGGAAGCACAACAATGAAGAGAGAAATGGCACCCTAATTTCCTTTCCCCCTTTCAAACGACAAGCCTCCATCCTAACAACTCAATCTGCCGTCGTTTGGAGACACCCCCTCCTCCCCAGAGGAAAGGTACTTGAAGATGGCTCAAGAATAAGGTCCACCTCAGCCAGGATGATGGGAGAGTCACAACACTGAGCTTGCCAAGCTAGCTCCATTTAATCTGTGTTCACGGTGGTGTTGGTGACTGCTCCATACATCCAAAGTGTACCTTCATAGGGACACTCGGACTGGTGCTCGATCAAACAGCTGGGTACTGTAACCTAGCCACCCTGACGCAGAAAATTAGCCATCACTTGCTCAGTAAAGTTGTCTGTGGTTTTTATCTTCCTGAACATGAGGCCGCTGGGGCAGTTAAGTTAGCTAATGAAGACGATAGACTAGGAAAGTCGTGCTCGTGAACCAGCAGGCTGAGGAGGTGGTGTGTGTGTGTGTGTGTGTGTGTGTGTGTGTAGGGGTGGGGAGAATGGGGAGGCTGGGGAGGCTGGATGGCGGCTTTGGCTCTCGACTTTTCTGATATTTTAGCTTACACGTTTTATTTGCATATTTAGTATCATGGCATTTACATGCTGAACATTCAGTTTACAACAACCGTTTAGAGTCACCCTGTTTAACTCCATGCAGTCTGCTCAGGAATTTCAGCCCACACTTAGCACCCCTGCCTCACCCTCTAGGTCTGCAGCAGGGCACCCACTTCTCAAATAGTCCCTGGAGAGGCAGGAAGACACCCCCACCCAGGGAGAACCAGAGCACCATGTGTGCTCACATGATGCTAACTGTCAGGAACTAGAATACAGCTCTGGGAGTCACCAAGGGGTACAAAAGGTACAAAAGCATCTGAGGTCACAGTCTGTGAGAGATGATCTTTCTGAGTCAATGACACAGTGGACAACAAGCCTTTCAGACCAGTGCTCTCAAGACAGAGAACATGGGCTGGAGAGATGGCTCAGGGGTTAAGAGCGCTGACTCTTCTTCCAGAGGACCTGAGTTCAATTCCCAGCACCCACGTGGCAGCTCACACCTGTCTGAAACTCCAGTTTCAGGGGACCCTGACACCCATGGCAAAAACACAAATGCACATAAAAATAAAATAAAATACATTAAAAAAAAAAAGATAGAGAACACACACATCCAACTCAGGAGGTGTGCTCTCAGGCCGCACTCCCAAGGGAGAGTCACGGGCTTAGACATGCAATCGTTTTGTTTCTGCTTATAATTTTCTACTCCTTCACACTTTCCCTCTCCCACTTCCTGATTATATTTTAGTTTAGTTAAAGGAAAAGGAAGAGCTCTTAGCCAGATCTGGGGGCAAGGCATAGAAAAGACGAGAATGAAAGACAAGGATTGGATGGTGTTATATTTGTACCAACAATGTCCATCTCAGGCTACACAGTCAGAGGAGGGGGAAGAGGGGATGGGAAGGAGGGAGTGAGAGACAGAGACAGAGAGACATTTTCCCCAGAGAGGAGTAATGCATGGCATTATGGAAACTGAGAAGTCCCAGATCCGTGGTCAGCGCAGGCAGGTGGCCCCAGGAGAGCTCCTCTGTAGATCCAGTCACATCCGAAGGCCTGAAGACCAGTAGAGGTGATGGTAGTTCATCCAAGTCTCAGTCTAAAGACAGAAGACCAACACCCCAGGTCAAAGACCGCCAAGGAGGAGAGTTCTTTCTTATTCCTGAATAGGAATCCTAGACCCATTCACTAAGTGAGTTGATTTGAATGGCAGCATTGCCAAGAAGAATATAAAACTCTTGTTTTTCATCACAGGCAGGTCCTCTGTTTCTCAAAGGAAGGAGGAAAAGGAAGCAAGAGTCATGTGGATCCAGGCAGGGCCACTAATGTGCACAGTAAGACAGGGTGGCTGATGATGGCGCTGTGGTTCTCGGCTCTATGAAACTGCAGAACTTCTCCAGAGTGGCCCCCAATTCTCCAGGAATGGTTGGAGACATTTGGGTACTAGATACAGTTTTGAACTCCTAACACACTCTAGATCTCAGTCCTGGCTTAAATGCCCTCCAAGGACTCCCAGCTCTGCATCTAAGTCAAAATTTGAAGTTCTTAAAAGTTTTCCACAGCTGCAGGATCGGGGCCCTGCACCCCCATTTGTCTCCTTCCAGGTTTAAGTAGAAAGCCTCATGCCTTCCACATTCCCAACACCTAAAGAGCTCTCTCTCTCTGGAGACAGAGCAGTGAGCTGCTGGGGCTTGAGACTCAAGCCCTCATGACATTAATGACATCAGTGACTACTGTCTGCCACGCGACAATTCTCCCACTGTGTGACACCCTACCGGGTCAATCTGGAAATCATGAACTGAACACCTGATGGCCGTCTCAGAGAAAAAGGACAGTGTAGAGAGAATAGGAGCTGTGAGTGGTCTGGCTGTACTCTATTAGCATTTTACTTAGTAGCTGATGAACACTTGATATCTTTTCATGTTAATACGCCCTCAACTCATTCTCCCGTATCAGAGCTTTGACTAGTTTGATCACGGAGGGATGCACACACATGCATCTATTTGGAACAATGAGATCAGTGGGGAGAATGGAGATGATGATCAGGAAAGTGCTGGATGGGGAAGTAGTTTTCACGAAAAGAAGGCAGAAGGAGGTGTGGGCAGCTGTCAAGTTATGAGGCCTTTCGGAGAGCTAAGTGAACAAAGTCTTACCTAAATCCACCCTCTCCTTCCCTAAAGAGTCCTGGGGTCTCCAAGACCACCCAGGATTTTCCCCCAGCTAACGTCCATTGTAGTGACGGGGTTCAAAAGATCTGTAGAAGGGAACCAGGCAGCTGTTTCTATGCTCTACCTGTGGAGTCCCAGAGGACTACTCAGTTCCTCAGCAACAAGTCCTGAACCTGTGTGTGACGTGCTGCTACCAGGGAAACTTGCCTGACACCCAGTGCCCAGGCTTCTCACTGGGGCTGCTCATACGAGCACCTTCTGTCTAGCACCTACCAAAACACCAGGATCCCAGAAGGCAAACAGTTGCTCAGCATTGCTCATACCAGCATGCACTGTGAG
>CABHPH010131878.1:0-13690 GCA_902168325.1 Peromyscus nudipes | reverse complement strand
TCAATCTTCCAGCTCAAGGTGACTACTGATTTCAATCCCCCTCTCTCTCTATATATATATAAAACTCTTATTTTAACTGGGTTTCATCTTGTCTTCAAAAATCTTCTCATGTTTTGACTTCCATAACATGTAATGTTTCCAAATTTTTTAATGCTCAATGAATTCACACATGCATACTTTTCCTTAGCTATTTCTGACTTAAAAACTATGTAATATTTTTTCAACTGGAACAGAAAGGAGAAAGAAAACAGGAGAGAAAACAGTAGGAAAGTCCACAGAGTCATCACAGTGATAGATTAGCAATGTCTTCATAATTATTTCTATAATAACTCTTCTAGTGGTAGCACACAATGATCGCAACAGAAGATGGATGTATTAAGTTTTCTGGGGAATGTCAAACGCAATGTGCTAAAGAGGCACAAGGCATAATGTTGTGCCAGCAAATTGAGAATAACCTTATTTAGAAATCCCCTTTCAATACAGATACTGCATTCTCTCTATTTTACTTTCAGAAATATGTGGATAAAATCGTTAATCACCAAATTTGTGATGAAGAGGAAAGGAAAGAGGCAGGATTAATGTTTGGTGAACACTGTCTTTGTGTCAGGTTATTTCATGTAAGTTTTTTTTATTGGTTCTCAAAACCATGTTCCAATTATTCCATGTACATACTGATTCTGTTTTATGTATGAAGAAATGGACCCTGAAAATAATAATAAAATGGGATCATTTTATTCATTTGTTGGAAACAAGGTCTCACTCTGTTGCCCCAGACTTGTTACCAACTTGCAATCCTCCTGCTTTAGCCTCCCAGTGTTGGGATTGTAGGTATGGTGATACCTAGGCTCAAAAGTTTGAATTGCTAACCTAATGAGTTGGCACATAGAGGCACTCTGCCTTAGTCTTAGTGATCATGACACTGTGCTACGGGACAGATGCATGTAGAAATATTGAGTGGCTTTGAGACGTTAATAAGTCACTCATGCAAATGATATTCAGCTGATTTAAAAATATCCATCATATGAATAGATGAAAGATGAGCAAATATTATTTAATTGGTCATGATGTGTCTCAAATTTGAAGTGACAATAAAGACTACACATTTGAACTTAAGCACACATTCATGATTTCACGGATGACTAAATTAAAATAGCTGAAGGGTCATTAAACACACAGATTGATTATTGCAGCACCATGCTGAATTGTTTTCTTTGGCCCCTCTTTGAGAACAAGGGAAAATGAATTATCATCTTTTTCAAGTTAAGCAGGTAACAGAGCGAATCCCTTTCCCCCAGCTTCTTCAACACCTACCTCCTCTGAGAAATCTACCTTAATGAATAACCCTAATAATTGAATCTTCTATCTCGTGCTTCCTCAAACACTTAATGTACCATAATACTTTGCATGGTAATTTATGTCTGGTCACTTTAGGCTCTGTAAATGTGTTTGGAACATAATGTATACTACCCAGTGAACTGGTTAATAAGCTCTTTCAGAGGAGCGATCAGCTTTTAAGCATTTGTACTGGGGTGCACACAGGGGATGGAAATGGCAGAGAAGGGCAGGGAGGCAATCATCTTAACAGAATTATAAATAAAATAGATATCTAACAGATAAATGAGGCTGTTTTGGACTTAAGTAACAGGAAAGTCAGAGCATGATATCACATGTCAAATGAAGTAGATGCTAAGATGACGGGAGAATCACGTTCTGTGGGCAGGTTGGACAGCATTTGATCGACATGAGGCTACTTGTTCTCGAGGTGGTGATTATAAAGATGAACATACAAGGCAGACTAGAGAATTAGTCATTACTGAGCTAGGGATGAAAGGGTAGCGTCAGAACATGGATGCTGTCATTCTCGAAGAATTTGATGATGAATGAGTTGCAGCATCGAGAAGCCTGGTAAAAAAGGAAATGAAAACCAAGTGAAGTTAGTTGTAGCAAGCAAGTGCTTTTGAAGGTTGAGAGACTGAAAAACAGGAAGACGAGGACAGACAGATGGAGATGAGCAGCAGAGGAGGCATCATTGGTCAGTGTTAATCATGTGTGATCTCTTAGCAGCATACTTGGATTTATGTTTTGTTGACTGTGTGAATTTGGGCAAACTTCAATTTAGCAACTTATTAAACAGGAATCATTAGGCCTGTTGTGAAGATTAAATCTTGAAATAATTTACAGTGCTCAATCCAGTGACTGGAACATGGTGAACATTCAGCAGATAGCAGCTGTTATGATTAATGCTGTTAGATCTTAAATAGAAACATAGTGGAAGTGTTGATGCCCAAAGGATGGTTTTCCTTTTTGAGAACTATAGGACGGCTGATGCTGTCATTCACGAACAGCAGGTAAGCTAACAACAACAACAACAAAACATCAAATGACTCAGTTTTTAAAAATAAGGTGGCTGAATTGTCTATGACACATAAGAGATTCATCATATTAGGTTTGGAAATGTCCTTGTTCCGTTGACAAAGAGAATTATGAGATAGTAGTGTACAACCTGACGATATCTGTGCAGGCTTTGAAGGTGCAAGTCCAAGTGGGCTCAGCGGTACCTGGAAGGAGGTAAATCTGGGAAGTGATTATGCAATCAGCCATGTATGATGCTAAGGAGGCAGAAGCACCAGAGTTGGCATGACAGACAGCAGCAGAAGGGATCAGAAAACTAAGATAAAGGGGTAGAGATATATATTAGGCAACCACAAGAGACACTTTTCTAAACCAAAAAGAAATGTTCTGGCATAAAAAACCCAATTCCCTGAGAAGTTCTGTGGACATAATCCTCTGCAGGCTACGAGTGATGCTAGCAACAGCATTATGGATCTATCTTCTATAAACAATTAGGGAAAATAATAAGGGTTGGGAACCAAAAAAAGTCAAATTAGCACTCAAATATTTGGAACACGTGGCCACATTGGAGTCAGAGGTGTGTGTATGTGTGTGTGTGTGTGTGTGTGTGTGTGTGTGTGTGTGTGTGTTGACTCACTGTATGCTCTGGAAATAGTTAATAGAATATAGCATGCCTAGTGGTGTGATTTAAATTTTAAGAATGGTTGATGGAAATTAGCGCTGATGGGAGCTATCCTATCAGAAGTCATGTTAGAGCTGCAATGTTTCCATTAATTATTCTAAGTTTCACTAAGAAAACATTTGGGCAGGTTTTAAGTGTAATAAATTTATTGCAGAAGATATTGACATGCAAGTTATACAAAGGCTCCGTCATAAAGAACATGGTTGCTTAGGGGGGGTTGATGGCAGATCCTCATACTTCCATGGCAAGGACCACACTAACTGAGCTCTCTCTCCAGCCTGCATTTCCAATCTTTAAAGTTCACTTGTATCCTTGGACCCTAGCCACATCCCTTCCAATTTAAAGTCAGCAATAGAGTGTCTCTCTTGCCTGACCACCACCAAGAAAGATTATGTGATTTTAAAGATTCCTGTGATCAGGTTAAACCTGCCTTAGTAGTGCAAGAGCCTCCATTTTACCACATGCTCAAAATATTTTCTTTTTGCCATGTATGGTGACATGCAAATTTGAGGTATTAGAATATAGATGCCTTTTGGTATAAACTATATTGTCCTTCCAACTGCAGCTGCTCACCTGAGAGAATTAAAAAAAGGGACATCAAAACATAAACACATAGCATGGGGCAGTAAACATGAACACATCTCTCCTTTCCGGGAGCAACCTCACATTTTAATTCCTTCTTACCTCTCTTGACGTGTTTGGAATGTTATGATTAGAAATATTATTTTGATTAAGTAAATTTTCCATCAGCCTCATTCCTTAAAGTTCTTCAATGTCTTTCCTGTTTTCCGAAACAGTCTTAAAATTATTGGGAAATTCTAAGAAGTTTTGGCTCGAAATGATCTCATATCTTCAAATTGAGTTTCAAGTTAGACCCCAGCTTTGCTCGATTAGTAGATGTAAGGAACTCATAAATGATGCAGGCACTCTTCTGGGTTCTACGATAGCAGCGGCTAGAACAGTGTGAATGGCTAGCCCTGCTCTCCACATAGGTTCCAGCTGAACTCAACTTTGGAGGGACAGTGTTCCATTTCTCACTGCCTACCTGTATAGTGGGAAAACAGTATAATCTTTTGAAAGAGTTCCACTCCCTGGTGACTAAGCATTCAAATACAGGAGCCTGTAGGAGACATTCTCATTCAAACCACCACAGATGCCTAAGCTCTTATATTTAAGGATCACATGGATTGGTGCATATTTCTGTAATATCTACATTGTATGACTTTGATCTAGTAAGTATGTCACTTTCCGTTTCTGTTTGTTGACTTAGGGAAACTAAGTAAATATAGGACCTATGTAAGTAGGCTGCTGTTGAAAGGCAGTATTAAGTGGACTTGTAATTGCTGTTATTGTTACCATTAATTTGAGCGTTATCTCTCTGCTTATTTGTTTCTTCCAACCCCAGAGGGCAGTGATTAACATAATAATCCTGTTAAAGGTGATAAAGATTTATGGGTATAGAGATGAAGAAGAATTGAAGTGGATTTAAATAGAATTAATCTGCTTTTTCAGTCCTGCTCAGCTGAAATATTTTTAATATTAACATGATTACTTGGTATGCTAGCTACATTTTATGTAACAAAGAGAGGAGAGGCATTGAGTAATGAGCAACTGACAAATGGGAGCTACATCCCTCAAAGAAAAACAGGCCTATATCAGATTTTTTCCCCAATAGAAAGAGTACTGCCTTCTAGGAGTGAGCCTACTCCCAGAGTTTGACTTTGTGTATTAACAAGATATCCATAACAGGAGCTCTGCCAAATGCTTGGAGGAGACAGATACTTATTACTTAGGGCCAGAGTAGGCTCTTGGAGAACCTGAAAAGGAGAGGTGGGAAGGGCTCAGGAGAACTAACTCTTTGTCTCCACCTCTGTCTCTGTCTCTGTCTCTCTCTGTTTCTGTGTGTGTGTGTGTGTGTGTGTGTAATGTCTGTCTGTCTGTCTGTCTCTCGCTCGCGCGCGCGCACGCGCGCTCTCTCTCTCTCTGTGTAGGGTGCATATCTGTCTCTGTCTCTTTGTGTTTCTCTCTCTGTGTGTAGAGTCTGTCTCAGTCTCTCTGTGTGAGGTCTGTCTCTGTCTCTCTCTGTGTGTGTAGGGTCCATCTCTGTCTCTCTTCCTCTGCGTAGAGTCTGTCTCTCTCTGTCCCTCTGTGTGTGTGTAGGGTCCATCTCTGTCTCTGTCTCTCTTTGTGTGTATAAAGTCTGCCTCTGTCTCTGTCTGTTTCTGTCTCTCTCTGTGTAGGGTCCATCTCTGTCTCTGTCTCTGTCTGTTTCTGTCTCTCTCTGTGTAGGGTCCATCTCTGTCTCTGTCTCTCTCTGTTTCCCTCTCTCTCTGTAGGGTCCATCTCTGTCTCTCTCTGTTTCTCTTTCTCTTTGTGTAGAGGGTAGTACTGGTGATTAACTCTAGGTTGTCACCCACGCAGGCCGATGCTTTACCACTGAGCTTTGTCTCTGGCCCTGGAGGAGGTTTTACATCTTGAAGTCTTTTGATGATTGTTCACAGAAGACTTAGCAGCCTAAGGCCAAACCAAGTCTACTATTTTTTTTTCCATTTTGAGGTTTCTATTCATTTTTTAAAATTACATTAAGCTTTTTTTTTTTTTGGTAAATCTTTTTCAAACCCCTTTCCCCCTTAGTTACTTGAGATATGTCAATTGCCCTCTGTAGCAAATAGCACATCTTACTCCTGTCTAACTGTAGTTTAGGACCCATTGGCCATCCTCCCTTATGCAGTGGGTGCAACTCCATTCTTTATAGTCTACGTTTTAGCAGAGCCACACTGTTTCATTTTCTTAAACTCAAATACCTCTTAGCTTTGGGCGTTTTCAGGGACTATTTCAGTCCTTCTATCACATTTCTTTTTGTGATGATTTTTTTCAGCCTTTTAGGCTCATGTTGGGAACTCTGTCATCCAGGTTGGGTTTGCCTTGACCCTGGGGTCTTGCCAGACCCACAGTTGTGAATAGGACCCTCTAGATCACTCTCCTCTATAGGAGCTGAACGGGTTGTTTAGTCTCAGCTTAAATCTCTGTCCATATCTTTCAAATGGATCCATATAATCAGAGTGGATGCCTCCGGCTACTTATTCTCTTAGTATCATGGGTCACTAGTGTAGTATCTTCTCTTTGAAAATTCCCAGTACTACTCAGACCATCCTCTGTTTCAGCTTGTGACTTTGTATCGTCACTAAAACTGAAGTGAATCAAAAGGAAGACCCTCAGAGCTCAATTCCTACTCTCCCTACCATGCACACTCTTTTCTAGGGAAACTTGTTGTTCATTCCTGAAACACATTAGCCACTTTCTCGCTATATGGCCAGTTCATCACCCTCTGCCTCTGATGGAACATGCTCCTCATGGTTTACATGGGCCACCCCTTCACTTTCTTTAAGATTTTAATCATGCCACTTTCTCAGTGCAATCTAGCTTTACAACTACTTTAAAACTGAGAAGACTCCTAACTCCACCATATTCCTTATCTCTGTTTTTTAAAAATAATACCAATTACTTAATTTTCTATAATTTCTTTATGAACTGAGTGTTTAAATATTGTCCCTATACCCTTAGTACAATATAAACTTTGTAAAGTAAAAAATACTTGTTTCTCCCTCTGTTGTAACCTGCAATCCCAAACACCGCTTGGCAGATAGCATGGCTTCACAAATCCATGTTGAATTAAATCTTCATAGAAACATTTAGCACTGTGCTGTAGAGTTGGCTCATTTATCTTTCACACTAAATTGCAAACTCCATTATATAGAGACTACCCCATTCATCATTTTTGTAAACTGTATTCTTGAGTCATAACTTAAAGACCTTAAAAGTTACCTTCTCTTTTTTTTTTTTTTTGGTTTTTCGATACAGGGTTTCTCTGTGTAGCTTTGCACCTTTTCCTGGAACTCACTTGGTAGCCCAGGCTGGCCTCGAACTCACAGAGATCCGCCTGCCTCTACCTCCCGAGTGCTGGGATTAAAGGCGTGCGCCACCAACGCCCGGAAAAAGTTACCTTCTTAAACCAATCAGTGTCTTCTTTTCTTCTCTTTGCTTGTGAGGCTTGAAACCATTCATGGTCTTGCACATGCTACTCAAGGGGAAATTGATCTCCATGAGTAAACTGGGAATGAGGGGTAGACAATGGAGGGTAGGTGATAGGGGAGGAGAACATAAGGGAATAGGATAGTCGAACTGGAACAGGGATCAAGTGGGAAAACAATGAAAGAGATACCATGATAGCGGGAGATATCATGAGGATAGAGAGAAGTCTGGTGCTAGGGAAGTTGCCAGGAATCCCCAAGGATGACCCCAGCTTGGACTACTAGAAATAGTGGAGAGGGTGCGTGAACTGAACTGGCTTACCCCAGTGATCAGATCAGAGAATACCCTAACTGTCATCATAGAGCTTTTCTCCATTGGCTGATGGAAGCAGATGCAGAGATCCAGAGCCAAATATCAGGCACAGCTCCAGGAGTCCAGTTGAGGAGAGAGAAGAGGGATTCTATGAGCAAGTGCATCAGGATCATGATGGAGAAATCTTCAGAAATGACCAAACCAAACTAGTGGGAACTCATGAAAGTTGGATCAGTGGTTGTGGAGCCTGCATGGGACTGGACTAGGCCCTCTGCATGGCGAGACAGTTGTATAGCTTGATTTGCTTTGGGGGCCCCCTGGCGGTAGAATCAGAATGCATCACTGGTGCATGAGCGGGCTTTTTGGAGCCCACTACCTATGATGAGACACTTCACACAGCCTTGAGGCGGGGGAAGGGCTTGGACTTGCCTCTACTGGATATGCCTCACCATGGAAGTCCTTGCCTTCTTGTGGAGGGGATTAAGGGGTAGGTTGAGAGAGGGAGGCTGGGTGTGGGTGGGAGGAGGGGAGAGGGGATCTTTAATTGGTGTGTAAAATGAATGAAAAAAATTTCTTAATAAAAAATAAATTAAAAAAATTAGTTATGTCTTTCTCACTTCTGTGGTTGGCATCTCTTCCTTCCATGCTCAGTCAATGGCAAAATATTTGGACTTCTCAATTCTCCTGTGATAAATTTCTCATGTTTTGAAATTCTGCCTAGTTGGTTGTTTTGAAACCTTGGATCTATGATAGGCAAGATTATGGTTTTATAGACTGAATTTCCTGTATCATTGGAATGCAGTAAAACTCTATTAAGTGTGTACATATTTAAAAAGCTATTTTCACTTTATGTGTATGGGTGTGCATGTTTGTGTGTGTATTATGTGTGCAGGTCTCCATGAGAAGAGGGTGTTAGAACCTCTCAAACAAGAGTTACAGGGGGTTGTGAGTCACCCTGAGTTGGCAATGGGGTCTTAATCAGTCTTCTGATAGCTAAGCACGTGCTGTTAACTGCTTATTCAGCTCTCCAGCTCAGAGTCTGTGCACATCTCAAGAGGAAGGAGAACTATCTTCTTACTTGTATCCTGATTTGGTACTTCTCATTATAGTGGGCTTCTAACAACCATTAGAATTTTTTTTTTAGAAATGTACTTAATTTAAGGAGTCCTCTAGAAAAACCCTGAAATGCAGAGCTAAAATTTCATTTTAGATAGATCCAAGTCTGAAAACCTCAAACAGTTGCCCTATGATCAATGACACAGAATGTTTTTTGCAAGCCCTAGACTCCCTTTCAGAATTTCACATGCCCAATATACTCTTTCTCCTGCAGACTCTACACATGCTACTCCTCTGCCTTTGCCTCTTCTACTAGCTCTCGTTACTCATAGAGACCCGATTTCATTGCCTCACATTGCCTCTTAAATTATATGTCAAATATGTCTGAACCACTCTCCAATCTAGGTGATTCCTTCCCTTCTCCACTAATTTCTCACATGGAACCTCATTTTCCATCCCTTCACTGCACTAACCTTAGTCTGCAGCTCAGGGACTCATTTGATGACTTGTTTAATTAGCCTCTTCCCTGTAGGTGTGCTGGCTCAGACCCCATCTGTGTTGTGCACTGTGTTGTTGGCACAGTTTGGCTGGTACTTTATACTTTGCGTAATGCACAACAGTTGCTCAAATTTTGTTGAATGAAAAAAATTCTTATGAGATAGAGACTGGGAATGGAGGAACAATTACATCTAGAAGGAAAGAAATTCAAGCCTGGTTTCCAAGGCAAGTTTTGGCAAAGGAAAAACTGAAGGGCACTTCCAATAACTGAGATCCAAGGCTAGAGTTCAAGCAGGGTTAGTGTAGGTATTTTCTTTAAATCTGCACGCCAGTCTCTTGGGCGAGCAAGAAGGGAATATGGATATTTGCTTTGAGATTATTTTTCTGTGTGAACATACTGAATGAAATGCCCACATTGATTTCAGATAAGCTTATCATGTGTGGACATGTTTCATGCACACTGACCTCAAGAATTCACTGACCAGCTGAGACACACACACACACACACACACTGGAGCATTATAATGGCCTTCCATGTGTTATGTAACCAGTATTTGACCATACAGTGTTTCATAATTACCATTCCATCTGAAGCAAGGGTAGCTTATTTAGTAAATAGTTTATAAAAACTAGATTACTCCTTGGAGAAAACTCAAACATAGTTTTCACCTAACACTGTCAGATTGGAGCTCAGGTAGATTAATCCATAGTATAGTAAACTCTCTTATAGGAAACAGTTTTTGTGTATGAAGAATAAGAAGAAAGATTTCCTAGAGAGGGGCCAGGGAAATGGCTCAGGCAGTAAAGTACCTACTGCCTGAGCATGAGGACCCGAGTTCGGATCCCCAGCACCTATGTAAAAGTGCTGGATGTGGTTATGTGCATTTATAACCCGAGCACAGGTTTGGGGGAGTAGGGGGAAGCGGCGTGGTGTGATGAGGAAGACAGGAAGATCCTTGGAGCTTACTGACCTACCAGTGTATCCCATGAGTGAGCTCGACAGCTAGTGAAAGGCTGTCTCAAAGAAAGAAGGTGGAGAGTGACGAAGGAAAACACTCAGTGTTGACCTCCAGTCTGCACGTGCACAGATATGCTATGCACACACCAGCTATCATAGAGCAAAGAAGAAAAGCGCAAGTCAAATAACTAAAATAGATTTGATTATTTAAAAACTGAATGTTTCTTTTAAATTGTGGACACTATTAACAAGAGTAACACTGACATAAAAACATGAAACATTTAAATTATGTCTAGAAATGTCAAGATATGCCTACAACAGGAGATGTCTACATGGCTACAGGATATCTACAACATGAGATGAACTTCCATATAAACAGAGCCAGAGTGAGATATAAGCAGGGAAGTAGACTGTTTCCCCAAAATTTATGTGATGTGGAAATGGATGGAATGGGATCATGTATAAATGAATCATGGGAGACAGACTCTATGTGGTACCATGCATAGGGGAGAAGCTGAAGCCTGGCTGTGCACATTAGAACTGGTGGATCTTAGGAAAAAACGCTGTGTGGAAAAAAGAGCAACAGTGCTAATATAACAACACTTAGGAAGTATTGCTGCATAACAGTCATTATGTTGGGCTCACAATAGCCCTGAAACATGTGAAATATGCATGGTCTGATAGTGCGTGGAAGTGTCAAGTTTGAACATGGACCACCCAGTTTCAGCTTTCATTTTCTGAAACAGTTGCTATCGATGTAAGAACTACAGTGCAAGCTGTAGCATCAAATAATGAATGGAAATAAAATTTCATGAACACCACAATGCCTATTTTTGTAGGCTACATTAGTAATGAATTATAATGAAGAACGCCGGAATACAAACATAAGGGAGTAATTATTTTGTGAAGTATCCACCAGAGAAGACTACTCAGAAATGGGTTCAGAACTCCGGTGAGATCCCAAGCCTTTCTCAGGTTGAGCTTTTAAGCACAAAAACCCGCATCCTGGGTTGACACACCTCAGTTAGCAAGAACAGTTAGCTAGAAGCTGAACTACAGAGGCAACAAAACAAACCAAACCAAACCAAACCAAACCCAAAAACAATAAAACAAAACAAAACCCAGGTTTAGAGACGTTTAGGGTCTTTTTCCAGAACTCTGGACTTTGATAGATGAGGTCTTTGTTTTTGTTTGGGCAGGTGTTGCTACTACATGATGAGGTTCATGGCCTGAATGGTACTTCCATCATGGTGTCAGGTGTGTTAAAGTCTGGGGGCCTGCTATGGTCTGGGGGCCTGTAACTATTAAATTCAGCAGTGGGGTCTGTGCAGATTCAACCTGGAGGAGTAGGTTAGATTAATTCCTGGAATGAATGAGAATAATTTGACTTTTGAAAAATACGATACTTAGTATGGTTTCAAGTGTTGATATCAGGGAGGAAGGTGAGACCCTAAAGCTGCCGCTGTCTGAGGGGCTGACTCTGATGAGCAACTTAAGACACTTGGAGAAACCCAAGAACCGATGATGAGTCAGCAAGATGACAGGAAAACAGAACTCTTTGCCTGCTTTGGTGAGAAGACACTGGACTTTTTCGTTGGGTTTGTGTTGTTCAAGGCTTGCCTCCAGTTCACGGTGGAGAAGGTGAACTGTGCCCTTCCTTTAGCAGTCTGCCTCTGTGGCGAGGGTTAAGACAGGATTCCTTATCTCTTCCGTGCCAGATGTCAACCTTTTTATATGTGCTTTCCTTATCCCATAACTGTAAGTCTAATTCAAATAAAGAATTGCCCTGTGTCTGCATTTTTGTTGTATCTCCAGTGAAAAGTAGGGTTTATCTGAGCCAAATGGGGAAAGTTCCAGTGAGAAGAGAGTGGGATACAAAAATGAGACTCACAGTATGAAATGAAGCGGATGGTTGGTGAACAGTTGGCTGACTTTCCTTCCACACAAACGGCAGCCAAGGAAGGTAAAGCATGGCTGATCTGCGTGTTCTTTGGAGGTGACTCTTAGAAATGTATTAAAATACCCTTACAGAGCATACAGAGAATAAACCATGAGGGCAATTCGCATCCTCAACCTTCTTTCTCCTCACTCAAACCAGCACTAGAAACTACCTTGCTCCATTTTAAAGTAAAGTTAATTTTTTGAGGGGTAAAATTATAAACGTCCTCACACAACACAGTAAAGGAACCCTATTTTTCCTTCACTAAGAAATCCTGCCATATAATTTAAGTGCTGGTTGATGACCGACAGGCGGGTCTGTGCAGGCAGCCTATCTTTGAGTCCAGCGGTGAAAATTAGAGGAAGCCATCCTCTTTGTCAGTGATTTTCCATTCTCTCCTGGCTAATCCCCATTTCAGCATACAATCTGGCTCTTCGGATTTGGAACTATGGTCAGTTTTCAGTTCCTCTATCTCTCCAGACCTCTCTCTTTCTTTCACAATTAGCTCTTCCTTCAGCGCTGTCTCTGGGTCCCCATGCTTGCAGCCCACATTTCCAGATAGAGGTAATACAAGTAAAATTCTACCATTCTACCATTGTTGTAGAAAATTATTTTAAGATGTGTTACATCTGTTCATGCTGTGAAACATTTGTTTAATGATGCAAAAATGTGTTGTATTCTTTTATGTTGATTTGTTTAACTCTGTGAAGCTGTGTTACTTTACCTGTCTAAAACACCTGATTGGTCTAATAAAGAGCTGAATGGCCAATAGCCAGGCAGGACAAAGGATAGGCAGGCCTGACATGCAGAGAGAATAAATAGAAGGAGAAAAAGAGAGAGGATCAAGGAGTGAGAGAAAGGAAGAGAGGAAGACTCTGGGGGCCAGCCACCCAGCCACCCAGCCACCCAGCCACCCCAGCCACCCAGCCACCCCAGCCACACAGTCAGCCACGGAGTAAGAAGTAAAGAAAAGGTACACAGAAATAGAGAAAGATAAAAGCCCAGAGGCAAAAGGTAGATGGGATAATTTAAGTTAAGAAAAGCTGGCTAGAAAGAAACCAAGCTAAGGGCAGGCATTTATAAGAAAGAATAAGTCTCCTCCATATGAGTTATCTGGGAGCTGGGTGGTGGGTCCCCCAAAAGAGCCAAAAGAGAGAGAGAGAAAAAAAACACATAACCAAAAACATACCATCTTGGAATTTCTTCAGTACTTGCTATGCTTTGGATGAGTGTCCCCCAAACGTCACGAACTAAATAAAGGTGTGGGTGCCTTCCTGCAGCACTGTAGTCTGTTTTAAAGGTTTAAAGAACCTTGAAAGGATGAGGCCTAGTGAGATGGAGTTAGGGCATCAGGTATCCATTTGAATGACAAATTGAGATTTCGTGATTGTTCCTGTCTTTCTTTGTGTTTTAGGTGCCATGAGGTGAGTATTTTATTCTGTTACTGATATTCTGCTTCCCCACAGGCCCCCAAACAAGACCACGGACAACACTTCAAACACTGTGAGCTAAAGCAAGGTTTTTCATCTGGTTAAGTTGGTTATGCCAGGTATTTTGTTACAGTGGTAGAAAGCTGGTTAACTTTGATCTATCAGTTCTGCCCTGTCCTATAAGAATGTGTATAGGCATGCTCTATACTTATTTTTATTTACTTTATCTGTTTTACTTTTACAGCAGAGTTTCACTGTGTAGCCTAGGCTGGTCTGGAACTTACTATGTAGCCCACACTCTATGGCTATTTTTCTTCTCCAGTTTTATCCATCTTTGCTTCCCTTGTTAATATTTATACCTGTGATGTTCTCATTAAGCGAATACTGAATTGAATTAGAATGTTTCAAATATAATGAATGCAGTTTTTTTT
>CABHPH010131877.1:32335-46582 GCA_902168325.1 Peromyscus nudipes | reverse complement strand
ACATGTCACCTTCTTTCTTTAGATCATAGGGTTTAAGATCACTTTTCAGACCACTCCAGTGATCACAACCTTCCCCACTCCACTCATCAAAGATGCAATACTCAATCCTTCCTGTGGTGGTTGGAAAGAAAATGGCCCCCATGGGGAGTGGCACTATTAGGAGGTGTGGCCTTGTTGGAGTAGGTGTGGCCTCATTGGAGGAAATGTGTCACTGTGGGGGTGGGCTTTGAGGTCTCCTATGCTCAAGCTATACCACCCAGTGACATAGTTGCTTCTGTTGCCTGTGGATCAAGATGCAGAACTCGTAGCTCCTTCTCCAGCACCATGTCTGCCTGCATGCCACCATGTTCCACCATGATAATGGACTAAACCTCTGAAACTGTAGGCTAGCCCCAATTAAATATTTTCCTTTTAATAAGAGTTGCCATGGTCCTGGTGTCTCTTCACAGCAAGACAACCCTAACTAAGACACTTGCCAACACTATCTACCTTATACCATTAGGCTTGCCTTCTGACCTCCACTCATTCAGGCACAAAAGCTTGGCTACAAGGCTACAAACCTCAGCCAGATTCTGCTAACATCAGGTAGGGCTGGTGGAAGGCTGCACAGATGACTCTTTGTTGTACCCTCACCACCATAGCCCTGACAACCTTTCTCTTCATATCTAGTTGGCATGCATGTACTGTCTAACTCCTGATGCTCACAGCTTATCTTCCTAAGGGCACTAAGAATAGTCTGTTGTACTACTTGCTGATGGAAGATGCTCAGCCTTTACCTGATGTCTGGATATTTGCTGACCAGAGTCGAGACTTCTAGATAAAGCAGAGAAGGGTCTGTGAGCTTAATAACCTCTGCCACTGCAACAATTGTATCACAGTGTCCATCCGCATCTTCACCAAATCCCTGGAAAACAGCACCAGTGTGAGGGACAGCCCTAAACACAATCTTCTGCAGTAGTCCCAACTTGATCTTGACATCTCCAAACTCCTTTTCAGGCTGGGCACCTTGCTCTTCTATGTAAACACCCCAAGATTCATTCTGACCAAGGATCAGGGGCCAATCTTAAGAGATGATTTGGTCAGTCACTACTTGGTCTCTAGCCAGGAAAAAGGCCTGGTGGAGTAGTATCTAGTCATGGCCACTCGAGTCAAGGAGTTACGTTATTAGTTAGGTTACTGAGTTAGGAGTTAGGCAACCAGAATCTTAGAGAGCAAACAGGTGAGGGCAGATGGACAGGAAGAGATGAGTTACTCTATGAAGTACACATGGGCTGCCACCAGAAAAGTCTTGAGAGTTGCCTTAAAGTGTCAGCCTCTGTGGAAATTTATTTATCAATTGTGAAGCTGGGCAGGCTCTGGACGAGACTCTCCTCTTGATAGACACAACTAACTGTCCACTGGTTCTTGATGTTGCTGGATCCCATAAACTGGCCTAAACAGTCTAGGCATAGAAACCAAAAGCAAGCTATTGGACAACACAACTCTGTAACCTGACATCCACCATCCTGGAGCTTAGCCCATAGCTTTAATACTCACAGATGCCAGCTTCCGGAACAGGAAGCGGAGCTGTTCAGCCTCTCTGACCATCTTCTCAGCACCCTCCTTGCGCTCTTCAGCACTTCGAAAGGAGATACGTTTCTGCATGACAGCTCGAAGGTATTCTACTACCACACGCCTGTGTGCCTCAGCTGTCATCCTCTGTAGAGAAACATGTAGTCAGTTGAAGATTCCACGGTGCTAAGACACACATATGTTCTCATCAAACCTGAGATGACCTGCAAACAGGCTGGTCCTGTTCAACAACTTGGTTGGATTTTTTTTTTCCCCTGTTGAGACATGGTTTAGCTATATAGTCCAGGCTAGCCTCAAACTCACAACAATCCTCCTGTCTCAGCTTCCAGAGTACCACACCTGGCCATATTTTTGGTGGGATTTTAAAATAAGTATATTAAGCCAATTAAGCATACCTGAATTTCACCATAAAGTTTTGGACTCTCCTGGCTGCACATGGTGACAGGAGTTATGACAGGCCAACTGTCAGCACAGCATGAGCACAGGTGTTGTGGGATATTTGTACACTGTGTGAAGATATACTGCTGTGGTTGGTTAATAAAGAGCTGAATGGCCAATAGCTAGGCAGGAAGAGGTTAGGTGGGACTTCCAGGGACAGAGAGGACTCTGGGAAGAAGAGAGGCAGAGAAGCCAGCCAGATGCAGAATGAGTTGGACACATAGAATGAGACAGAGGTAAAAGCCACATGGTAGAACGTAGATTAATAAAATACAGGTTAATTTAAGTTATAAGAGCTAGTTAGAAACAAGCCTAAGCTATAGGCTGAGTTTTCATAATTAATAAGAAGTTTCTGTGTCATTATTTGGGAGCTGACTGGCAGGACAGAAAAAGACTCGTTACACACAGGAGCAAGAAAGGACTCACACATGGCCTGTGCAGTCTTAATGCTTATATTCCCTCTAAAAATCAGACAGATTTGGGATAACTTGCCTCCACCATCATTATTCTAGGGACATCATATCATGGACAAAGTGACCTTCGTTAACAGACACCAGGCTAGTACTTGCTTGATGTGTGCCCTAGCCTCAGGGCCAACTCCTTTGGAGGCTCCAACTCTGCCTGCCCTTGAGATTCTCAACCCAATACAGAGTAGAGCTGGAATTGGGGAACTGCTGGAGCCCAACAAACTTTGGACTCATGGACTGACAGGCTGGCTTTAGCAGGAGGAGCTTAGCTCATATGGAGCCTAAACAGTGGTACCTCATTCACAGGCAGCCTCAGATTAGCAGAAAAACCAAAACAACATGTACCCTCTGCTAAAACAAAACAAAACAACTATAGAATATCTTACAAATGTTTAGGAATGACTCAAAGGAGAAAAGAAACCTCTGGAGCATTATAAAGCAAAGGAAAAGTCTAGAACCAGCATGGGCAGAAGTATAGGAAAGCTGACTTGTTGAAGAGATCAGACTCCCTAAACGGAGGTGATGGAGTCTTACTGAAGGAGATACTTAAGTCAGTCAGATCCCTTAACTGTACAACCACTGATGTGATGGTTGGTGGCTGTAGCTTTTGTACTGGAGTCTGCTTTCCACAAATGGGGTGGGCTATTGTTCCTGATTCAAAATGAAGAATCACACATAACCATTAGACCCATAGACTTGCTATCACACTGGGGAAGAGCCGCACAAGTCTCTAAGGAAGACAAAGGAACATATATCATCAACTAAATCAAACTGTGAGGAGGCCAAGACGGGAACTAAGACATGCCTGGGAAGTGCATATAATTCCCCAGATAATAGCCTCCTTCCTTAACACCCATCATCTACACATAAAATAAAAATCAGAGATCACAAACATACCAGGAGGTAAAGATGACTGGCAAAGACAAGCTCTAACATTGGTAGAAACAAACCAACATGCCCAAAGACTTTAGACCAGGACTGTCAGACACCACCATGTTCCTCAAAAGGACATTCCAGTCTTCACCCAAGTCCATCACCACACCTTCTTTGATCACATGAACATTGGCGGGTTATCAGAAGCAGAGAGCTATTTTGACACTGAATTATAAACCAGATGGGAGGCAGGCTCCAGTGCGCTACAACCCATTTGTTTACCTTTTTATATGGCTTTTTAATTTTGGCAAAGTCATTGAAATAGTCTTCTACAGTGACACAGATAATGTCCACAGCATTTGACCCCAACAGCCACTTCTTTGTCATCAGCTCATTCAGATGTTGCTGAAAGGCACAAAGTGGTCATATAAATCTTCATCTGGCACAATGCCCCAGATCACCCCTACCTGAGAGTGGGCACTCCCTGATGTTACAGAGATTTTCTGATATACTCAGGCAAAAAAAAAAATCTACTTTTACAATATCTTCAAATTTGTACTTTAAATTTACAAGATCTGTATTATATATACAAGCTTTGTAAAAAGCATCACAAACAGGTTAGATATGTAAATATTGGTTTTTACTTTTAATAGCAATATATTATATGGATATGTCATAATTTACCCAATTCTCTGATATATATTTATATATTTTTCACATTTTCTGATTACAAATAATGTAGTGAATTTGTATTTTGCAGGTAAAATTCTTTTAGGTGGAATTCCTTAGTCAAAAAGTATGCAAATTAAACTCTGGTAAGTATATCCAAACTGCCCTTGAAAAACTGCAGTCAGCTCTACTGAGCATTGTGTATTTTCAATCTCTGGCACCAAGCTAAGCAACAGCTCACACTGTCTCAATCTATGTTTCTTTGGTGACAACAAATGAATGTCTGATTCATGTTTAGACGCTGGTAATTCTTTTTCTGTGCAGAGGTAATTTGTACCCTTTGTCTATTTTTGTATTATGTCTTTTTTTTTTTTTTTAATAATTCCAAAAGACAAACGTCTCTTCTTTTCTCGATTGGTGTGTTCATGCCCTACAAAGAGGCCAGAGGAGGATGTTGGGTGTCCTGTTCTATCACTCTCCACCTTATTTCTTTGAGACATGGTATCTCACTGAACTCGGAGCTCACCATTTTGGCTATACTGGCTGGCCAGTAAGCCCCCGTTGTCCTCCTTTCTCTACATTCATGGCTATACTCACAGGTGCTGAGGATCTGAACTCAATGAGGTATGACTGAAAAAAAAAAAGGTTCCTTTGCAGCAAGAACCATAAATGGCCATAGTTTTATTTTTATAATATATGCTGATTCCTGCCAAAGTATTTAAATATGCTGGTATCTGTGTTCCAAAGTGGCCCTATTTGTTTATGGTACATTATGCTTTTGATATGAATGAAAACTGTTTTGTTAATGATTTTGGGGTGTGTTGTATGTTGGAACTTTATTCCAAAGTGAGGCCAATTTATGTGACCTGTGCGCTCTCAGCTGGGTTTTGTTATAGGTTTCCACATACTTGACTTATCATGTAACTTGCTACTCAGTTTGATGTCTAATATTTCCTAGGAGTCTTTATCCAAACTTGCCTAGGAAAGGTCCTATATCATACAAGGCAGTCAGTGGCCCTCCACTGTAGCTTAGTACAGATGCAAGGGAACATCTCAGCTCACAAATCACTTCTACATGAGGCAGGCTACAGTGTAGCCCAAAGAAGAGCATGAGACCACCCCATGCTCTAGCCCCAGGAGTGGAGGAGCCAAGCCCACCTCTAGATCCAGGAAGACTTCCTCTAGCAGACTACTGCAGCCTTCCTTAGCAATAGCATCTAGAATCCCATCCATGCTTGGCTGACTCAGACATGGGCCCTCCTCTGCTTCAGTTTTTAGGTACTTCCTTTTCAGACTGACGATGGATTCTCTGCAAGGAAACATCAAGGGCTCAGGAAAGTAGCTACATGCTTACATGCTCTCTGTCCCACTCTGTGCCATACACCACTTACTTGAAGGTCTGGCAGTTGTTGATGATAGCAATCATGTACTGCACGTAACAGTGTGGGTGTTGCCGGTTTCTCAGGTGTTCTTCTTTGTAAAGCTGGGCTTCATCTTTGTATCTGAAATCACATTGGGGAACTCCAAGTTGTCTCCAGTGACAGGTAGACATCATGTGTGTCAGGGAACTCATATCACCACTTTTGGACCAGAGGAGTCTTTAAACATCAACATACTTTTAGATGGTCCATATTAATGGTAGAGTAGAGAGTCAATCATGTTAAATGAATTTTAAAAATAATTTTGTAGCAGGTTCAAGGGTTTGGTATTCTGACATGAAGATATTCTAAAACATGTAACTAACTAGGAAAGTATCACCTTACTTTATCTCATGAACAATTCACTCCACAAGTTACATAACAGGACTACAGGATGACTCAGTAGGTAAAGGTTCCTGTCACAAAAGCCTGTCCACCTGGTAGATCCCTGGAACTCACATAAAGGTAGAAGGAGAGAACCAACCCACACAGTTGTCCTCTGACTTCCACATGTACACCATGGTACAATGCCCCCACTCCACTCCTCCACAAAACCCTCAATGGTGTGAGAAACACTATCACACATTTGATAAGATTTCCCTTTTTAAAACTCTATAAAGAAATGAAACAAAAAAATAATAAATGGATTCCTGAAATAGCTGGAAAACAAACACCCAGGATGCCACTCTTTCATTTTTTAAGGAGAGTCTTGAATACACACTGGAATAAAGGAGTAACTCAGTAAATGTTCTGTATAAATTTTTGATTTCTTAACCTGAAACTGTTAATTAAAGGGGAAGACCTATACATTTATTCTGATTTTGTCCGTCTGTAGTTCCAGATCGTCTTCATAGAAGATCCCACCTCAAATATGAAGTTACTAACTTGAAAGTGACTCTGATGAGTGACAGCCTTGGAATACCTGGGCAATGACCCCATAAATGGGCTGAGGAGCTTAGCTATAACTCTATGGGTGGAATGTAGAGATCAGGTGTGACCCTGTGAGTAGACCCACAGGTGGGTAGCAGATGGGATTCTAAGGAAGGGACCTAGTTAGCAACCGAACTGTCAGAAGTGGACAGACATATGACCACTTAATCTACAATGTTGAAGTCATAGGTTGGTAAGTAAAAAGAGCCAGGTTAGCCTCTGGAGTGGCTCCTAGTGAAGAGGGAGAGGGGCAGCCCTCATGCTCCAGAGGCTTAGAGCCCTAGACCACAGTGACACAACCCTGCCAACCTAGCAGTTGAGACTATGAACTCTAATACAAGATGTCAGATACAGACTGTATGATTGATGCTGTTGTGGTTATAGCAGAGAATTTGGGACATGGATGGCAACATCTGGGAGTGGTAGAAGGAAGTCACAAAAAGGGGACAACAGGATAACAGAATAGGGTGGCTTAGAAGAACTTGGGCCAATAGGATGGGAGAACAGATTTCAAGGTATTCTGTCTAGGCTTGAAAATCTTTATGTGAACAATTTACAGGGAAAGGTCCACTGGGACACAGTATGTCACATGTCCATCTGTTTAGGATGTTTTCATTTTAGCATTCTTTTCTTTTTCTTCTTCTTTTTGATATTTTTGTATTTTTGGACAACAAAAGGGGGCTAATCTTTTAATAATAGCATACTAGAATCAACAAATTTTGTTCTTAATTTTAAAACACATAATTTGCAAGTTAGATCAATGGCAAAAATACATACCTACTTAAGAAAGAATTCATTTGCTGAAGACACAAAACCAGTACCTTTGTTTTCAAATCTTCACTTATTTGAGCAGCAACCTGAAGATTCTGTTCAAACATCTAAAAATGGAAAAATTTAAGAATCTGAAATAGTCTTACAAGAGTACAGAAAAATGCTCGCCATTAATAAAATTCTACCTGGGACATCCTTTTCCAAGGTCTACCTTGGTGAATCTGCCTGACTCTTCCTGCTCAACACACCCTCCCAACCTGCTGAATCTAGCCTGGATCCCTCATCCAGTGCCTTGGTCTAGTCTAGCCAACCCTACCTCACCTCAACCCACCTCTAGACTTCTCCTATGACCCACCCGGCCTATTCCTGACCCACTGGTCCCTACCATACCACAACCTCTCCACTCAGCCAGATCTACTCCTGCACTCCAGGCTTGGACCAAGACACACATCCTGCACACAGCCCAGTCTCCTTTGTTCGCCAGCTTTCATTCCTCCCTAGCAATTCCAACTTATAGGCCTAACCCACCTGCATATTCTCTCTTCCTTCCCCACCAACCTGCTTTGTCACGTCAGACACAGAACTAACAAAGAAGTCCATATGTCACAAAAATACAAACAATATGAAAGACCAAGCCTTTATCTCTCCTCCAAAATCTACCAAACCTTATAAAAATGTCTGCCACTGAGAATTACCTAGATGAACCTCAAGAAACAGAATTCAAAATAACACATAAAATTCATCAAAGAATTCAAGGAATTTAAAGAAGACACAAAGAAGCAGCTGAATGAAATTAAGGAAAAAGAATTTAAATCTGAATAATGCCCAGGAAAATACCAATATAAAGTTGATGGAAATACTGAAGATAACCCAGAACTTGAAAAACAGAATTCAATAAAAATTTTAAAAAAAAAATAAAAGAAAGAGAAGATCCAAATGAACAGAATCAGAAATGAACAAGGAAACATTACAACAGACACTAAAGATATTTAGAATATTATAAAGGAGTACTTCAAAAATCTATACTCCATTAGGTTGGAAAACCTAAAAGAAATGGATGAATTTCTAGATTTAGGAAACCACTAAAATTAAATCATAACAAATGAGGATATTGAAATAGTAATAAAAATCTTCCAGCTTAAAAAAAAAAAGGCCAGGACCAGATGGAGTCACAGAAGAATTATTTATACCAGACTTTCAATGAAGCTCTACAGCCAATCATTCTTAAATGATGAGAGAGAGAGAGAGAGAGAGAGAGAGAGAGAGAGAGAGAGAGAGAGAGATCCTTCTATCAAGCCAGTATCACTCTGAGATCAAAACCAGGAAATGACAACAACAACATAAAACTAAAGGCCAATATATCTGATGAACACAGATTCAAAATGCTCAATAAAATACTTACTTAAGAAACCACATAAATGGATTTAAAGACAAATATTATATGGTCATCTCAAAAGAAACAGAAAGAGCCTTTGATAAAATCCAACATGCCTTCATGATAAAAGTCCTAAAGAATGGGGGATAGAGGGAACATAACAACATAATAAAAGCTATATATAAGAAAACCACAGCCAACATCATCCTAAATACAGAAAAAAATTGAAGCAATCTCACTGAAGTTGGGAATGAGATAGGGCTGTCCATTATTCCCACTTTTTTCAATACTACGCTTGAAGCAGTAGCTGGAGTAACAAGGCGAGAGAAGAAATTAAAGATATACAAATAGGAAAAGGAGTTAAACCATCTCATTTGCAGATGACATGGTATTATACATTAGCGATCCACAAACTCTACTAGAAAATGTCTAGAAACAATAAATTCATACAGAATCAACCTGAATAAATCAAGAGCTTTTCTATACACCAACAACAAATACACAAAGAAAGAGATCATGGACACATTCCCATTCACAATAGCCTCCAAAAAACAAAGTATCTAGGAATAAACCTAACCACGGAAATGAAGACCTCTACAGTGTGACAGGAGGGCTGACAAAGAGCTGGGGCCTATGAGGATGGTTATGTCTAGTTTCGAGTGAAGACTCTAGCCAGCCTGAACATGGCAAACATGGCTCTGGCAGGCCTTGCCCTTCTCCCCCATTCCCTTCACCTTGCTAAAAACTGTTAGATTATATTCCTAAAGCTAGCCACCAAGGTCTGTTCCCTTATTTGGCCACTTCCTCCTGCTGAGGCTAACTCCCAAGGTCCAGCTATCCAAGTACTGAAGTCCAGCAATCAAAAGCCCCCTCGTGGCTGCCCAAATTAACCTGTTCAACCAAAATTAAACACCTCATCCTAATACCGGGTTTCCCCTTTTACCTTTATAAACTGCTATTTGCCCAGAGGCCGTATCTGTCTCCTCTTTAAGCAGAGGCAGTCCTTTGTCCCCCTGGGACAAATACTCCTCCCCCCCCCTTATTCCCATCCCCCTTTCTCTAGTCCTTCCTCTCCTGCCCTTGTCTCTTATTCCCTACCCCTTGTATCTCTGGGCCAAGAATTTGGTCTTAGGGTGTCTTGGGCCAATATAGGTCCCTTCAATGCGAACATGGACCTAATATCCCATACAGTCTAGTGATAAGACAGTATCTTTAAAATGCTATACGACTTCCCTGGGTTTCACCAGATTAAACTCAACTGTGACATTTTGAAGACAAGACTTCTTACCAACACAGAATGTAAAGAAGCACAGAAATGGGAGCACTACGCACAACCAACGCATAATTAGCTTCCAGTTCAGACCCAAAAAGATCCTCTGGAAAATCTCCAGTGATCCTGGGTAACACGACTTAGTGAGTACAATCCTGAGCCTCAGTTTCTTTAGCTCCAGAAAGCAGAGACAGAGATGTCAGGGAGAGGGTGTTCTTGACATCTTTGCTACATTGTGAAGACTGAGGTATTCTCCACCTATGAAACCAACAGATCCTATTAACCACATGGGAAATCGGACCTTTAAATTCAGGGCCTGTACCTGGAACACAATGGCGGGCAGTGTAGTCTGATAGTAGCCATCCTGGTCTGCTTCTGGCTCTGTCTCTTTGCTCCAGTCTTTCTTGTCTGTTTCCAGTGCCTTCCGAAGCCAGGCAATGATGTTGGACTAGGAGTTTGGTATCATGGAAAAGGAGAGAACAGGCTCTGAGTTATATCTAACACTTTTCCACACAGCACTTGTAGTTGCTCAGACCAGATGCAGCTTTTCATAGCAACCCTTGCTCCCAAGCATATAGCCTGCTAGAGCAGGCACCTCACATGCAATTCACTGGTGTGTGGTGCTCATACTGGTCTCTACATATGTGGACCACCAAAACCCTAACTGTAGATAAAGAGGGGAAAGGATCAAGAAGGATATGGATGAACATTATCCTGGAGGACAAAACCAGATGTCCAGCATCTGATGGTTAGGCCCAGGCCATTAGAGAACAGACTTGGCAGCCCAGTCATCTCAGGCCACAGCAAAACACAGGTCTCCAGACCCCAGGGACCCTCAGTAGTAGCTTAGATGCCATCTTGTTGCACCTTCCATCTTACTAAGACTGTCTATTAGTTGTGAAACTGATGTCAGACTGGTCCCATGGTCCCCAAATTGCCACCCCTCATTGGAACACAGTGCTAAGGTGGCTCATGTTACCTTAGACATAAGCCTTGCCAGCCAAGTGGGTGGCACAGGTTGGCTCCTCCAGCAGAAGAGACTCGCACATTTGTGAAATGCATTCAAATGAGCTCCAGAACCAGAGTCAGGTGTCCCTTCTTTAACAGAAAATGGACATGACAAGACCCAGAAAAACAGCTAGTCTATTGAGGAGAGTTAGCTCAGATGTCTCACCACATTTCAGATAGACAACCACTAAGCACTTTCTGTTCTACTCACCGTGAGTGTTGACATGTATGTGTCAAGCAACTCAGAGACCACATTTGAAGAGAGTAGAGGCTCCAGGGCACTAACGTCCACTTCTGGGGCTAGTTCCACATTCCCCATCATCTCTGCACTGCAGTGAAAACCAGATGTAAAGGACAAACTACAACAGAACACTCTCAAGTAAGTCTATATGTCTGGCTTGACATGTAAATGCACTATCCTAGAGATCTGGATGCTAACACTTCTACAACTCCACAAATCAGGAAGAGCAGAGGTCTCATGGAGAGTGAAAGGTCAAGGATTTGGAGGTCCCTCCATGATGTCACCATGCAGGCTATACAGCCACTTATATAATCTCAATATGGCCTCATCATACTGTGCCAGATGCACAGGGAACTTGCACTCAAATGCAGGGAAGAGTCCACAAAGGTTTGTCTGTCTTAACTCACTGTCTCCAGAGCTGAGACCAGGACCAGGCAAACAGGAATTGTCATTGTCATACTCATTAAGTAAGAAGATAATGGACAAGTACTGTTATTTGGAACACTAAGCACTGTCATAAAAGTTACTAATCCCTATATGAGGGTGAGACTAAGGCAAAGAATAAATGTTACTGAAGGAAACATGTCTTCAAGGAAATAAAATCAACATTCATTTTACTGTGCAGAAGGCAGGGAAACAAATACTAAGCTTCAGAGAAAATGTATTTGTTCATGCAACTGGGTTCAGAAAAGTCTAGGACACATGACATACTATGGTCTAGGCTATGCAAGGTGAAAGACTACAGAATGGAATAATGGAGACTACTTGGACCTACCAACAGTGGTTAAAAACTAAGGTCCAGGACTGTACATGCAAAAGTTATAAAATAATGGGGCTGGAGAGATGGCTCAATGGTTAAGAGCGCTTGCTATTCTTTCAGAGGATCTGAGTTCATTTCTCAGCACCCATGTCAGGCAGCTCACAACCATCTGTAAGTCCAGTTCCAGCGAATCCAACACCTCTGTTATCTAAAGGTACCCACACTCACATGTACATAACCATATGCACACACATGCATAACTTCATATAATTAAAAGTAATAAAAAATTAATCTTTTAAAAAGGGTATCAATGATCATCATCCATGCCTGACAATTTCATTCTGTTCACATTTTTCCATACTGAGGTAAAGAAACACACTACTCTAAATAGTTAAAACCACATACAATATAAACCTCACTGTTAAAAGCATACTTTGTTTCTCCACAGTAACAAGATGGGCAAAAACAAAGAAATTTCAGTATATTACTCAATATTGTTTTCTACCCATAAAACCAAGCAAAGTTAAAATTAATAACCATTTTAATTACCTAATCTTAAAGCATCTCACAATAGCTTCCCACTGACATTTTTTCAAAGTCCACCTTCAACTACTTCACACATAAAGTGGCTCATATTCTTTCACATAAAGTAATAGTCTCAAGCTGCAATGCAAAAGGAATAACTGATTTTTCTATATATAGTTTACATATTTTTCTATATATTCTTGTTGCTATTTCTTTATTTTTGAGATAGGTCTTGCTATTCTGACCGGGTTGTGCTCAAACCATCTTTCCACTCAAATTTCTTGAGTTCAGGAACTACAGGTATGGACTACTAAGTTAGTGTACAACTGCTTATATTTTTATGATTAACTGTTGCAGTGGACTAGTAAGGAAAACTAAACTTGGTGATTTCTTCACCAGCCTGGTGACTCTGAACAAGTCACTGAATTTCCTAGGGCCACATGCTCCTAATCTATAAAATGTTGTAATACTATACCTGTCTCAGGGAATCATTGTGAAGAAGCAAGAATGCACACAGTGAGCACAGAAAATAATACCATGGCACACAACAGAGTGCTCAAGGCAGACGCAGATACCATGTAGAAACAACTGTAACCACACGAGGTGGTTCATCCTCAAGAGTAATCCCCAACAGGTAGAACAGAAAGACTTTCACAAACCAGAAAAAGGCATCAGTTCAAAACGCATGAGACTGTTTGTAAACTGTTGGTCAGTGTGCTTTTAGAAGTTTCTAGATAAAAGAACACATAAGGCATGAAATCAGTTCTACCTGGTATAGGTATTTAGGACCCATGTCAAGAGGCTCACGATCTCATTGGCCTCAAGGTCCTCTGATGCGAGGTCCTGCATCCGAGTGCTCAAGGCCTGGTGGTACATGCTCAGGAGGTTCTTAAAGATCTCATAGTGGGGAGGGAAGCACTGGACCATCAGGTTCTTAGCAATGATGAGATCATCCAGGACATACTTCCTGATGATCTCCAGGTGGCGCACAAGCCACATCTTGTCAGACTCTCTGGTGTCTGCCTGTGTACCTTCAATTCTAGTTGTCACAGTTCTATCCAAGATGGCAAACATTTTTTCCTTCCAGTTTTTGGGCCTCCCAGGAGGAACAAACCCAGTTTGCTTTTTTCGATCAAGTATCCTCCTGTCTATTTTTTCTTCCCTTTCAATGATTCTCACAACGGAAACCAGCAAGGTGGGATCGCGGCGGACAGTGACCAGTGATCTTTGCAGCACCATCCACAGCTGCTTAGCCAGCTCATCAGAGAGCCCCTGTGTGTTACCAAAGTAGCCATGAATGAGGGTCATGTCCCGTTTATTCCCACTGTCCATACGGTACTGCTCACACATTAGCCCATCCCGTGAGCACTCCAAGTCCATTAGCTTCCGGTGAGCCTGCAGGAGAGCCCCTTGCTCGATGAGATCTTGGGTCTCCCTCACAATCTCAGGCACTAGAGAAAGGTACAAATTGATTCAGTTAAAACGCATAAAGGCTGTGTGTACACATAGAGATGACAGCAGGTAAAGCAGGAGGCACCTGACATCCATCTCTCTACTTGGACAGCTGCCCAACAGACCCTAATGGTTCTGAACTCTAGAGTCTATGAAAGGCTAGTAACTCCCAGAAGAAGGCCTAGATGGAAATTAAATAATTATGGTCAAGTCCAGCTACATGTGTTTTTTTCTAAGTCAGTGAATGTTATCTTTCCCAAGCTAAGGTGGGCTTCAGAAAAAAATCCCATGCTTTAAGTATGGTGAGCCATGTTCTGATTATTGAAGGCTGCTTCTAACTATTTTATAGCTACTATTTCTGATGTGAATTCCAGGAAATAAAGAGGATGACTACCTTCCTTTATCTCTTTGGAAGTCTATCAGATAAGGGCACACACACACACACACACACACACACACACACACACACACACACACA
>CABHPH010131877.1:0-32325 GCA_902168325.1 Peromyscus nudipes | reverse complement strand
ACACACACACACACACACACACACACACACACACACACACACACACAAAATATACATACAGGACATGTCAGAAAAATCACTATGCATGCTCAGGCATAGGAAAAGGCTCAGAAAAGACATAAAAGGATCATGTGTAAAACAATCCAAAACCAGAATTCTGGCAGATCCCAATATCCAGGTTTATCATGTTAGAATCAAATGCCTGAAACAGAACACACAGCACACTACCAGCATGCCCCATTCAAAGGTTTAAAAAAAAAATTCAATACACAGTGCTTCGGAAAGACTGGATGGCAGGTCTACCAGACATAAAAATTAAAACAACAGTTTTATTAAAGTAGGTGCAAGGTGAATTTGAGCAGGCAGGAGATGGGGCCAGAAAATGTTAAGAGAGAATAATGGAAATTATCAGGAACAGACAGAAAAAGGCTAAAGGAAGTAGACAGAGCCCAGATGAACTCATGGACCCATAAGGCAGACCATCATATATATTGTAGTAACCTCAAAAGAAGAGAGAAGAGGGGAGAGACCCTTTAGAGAAATAATGGCTAGGAGCTTCCAAAGTTTGATAGAAGACATTAATGTAAATATTTTAGAAGCTCAATGACCTGTAAGAGGGGCAAACCAAGAGATTCATACTAAGATGCAATCAATCAATGAGGGAACCATGAAAGCAGTAAGAGAAGAAACTTATCACATAAAAGGACTCCTAAAAAATATCATTAGCAGATTTCTCATCAGAAATTTTGGACACCAGATGTATTTGGGGATTATATACTGAAAGCACAAAAAAAACCCAAAACCAACCAACCAACCAACCAACCAAACAAACAAAAACAACCGAGCAATGGTTTTTCTTTCTTTTTTTTTTTTTTTTTTTTTTTTTGAGATAGGGTCTCAATCTATAGCCCATACTGACCTCAAACTTGCAACAATCTTCCTGCCTCAGCCTTCAAGTGCTAGAACTACAGTGGTGAGCCATCAAGCCCAGCTTTTACCAAGAATCTTTTATCTTTTGTAGCAAAACAATCATTCAAAAGTGAGAGAGAAATTAGAATTCCAAAATTAAAAAAAGCTGAAAAACCTTTACAATTAGACCTGTCTGTAGGACATGCTAGGGGGAATCCTATGAGAGAAATGGAAAGACAGACAATAACTTGTAAAAAGACAATAACTGGGAGTCATGAAGACATTTCAGCTAGAAATGGTGACACACACCTGTAATTCCAGCACTTAGGGGATAGAGGCAGGAGGATCAAGAATTCAAGTTATATTTAGCTACATAGCAAGTTCAAGACTAGCCTAAGTTACATGAGACCACCTAAAAATCAATAAAAAATCAATATAAATACATATAATAAAATAAAACCCAAACAAATAAAAAATGAAGTAGGGAAAATCTCAACAAAAGTAAAAACAAGAGCAAGTATTTAACACAATTTTTTGTTTTCTATGATCTGAAAAACAAATACAGTGTCAGTTTGGTTTTAGACATATTCAAGATATAAAGAAGAAACTGAAGAAGGGTAGAATGAAGTTATGTAGAAATAAAGTTTTTTCATGTTAGTGAATTTAAGATCTGAAGATGGAACAGCATGCATATTCTTAACTGCACAGGAACAGACTCCAGGTAGACTGCATTTAGGTAACAAATTGAGTCTCAGTAGATTTTTAAACATATAGCTGTACAAAATATCTTCTTCAAATAAAACAGATAAAGTTAGAAATCAGTAACAGAAGGAAAACTGAAAGATTTACAAATTCTGTCGAATTAAACAATGCTTTTAATCAACAGAGAAAAGAAGAAACCCTAAGGGAAACTGAAAGGTTTGTAGAAAAGAATGAAAATGAAAATATAACAAATCTTAGAGATGCAGCACAGCAGTGGATACAATGAAAAATCTACTTCTAGAGTAGCTTCCATTAATTAGAAAGATCTCAAACCAACAGCCTAACTTTACAACTTAAGGACCTGAAAAAGAAGATGAGTTAGAGAGATGGTTCAGTAGTTAAGAGTACTTGCTATTGTTGCAAAGAACCTGATTCAGTTCCCAGCACCCACACAGAGGCTCACAATCAACTACAACTCCAGTTATAGGAATATAATTCCTTTTTCTGACTTCTGTAGGCCCTAAGCATGCATGTGGTACACAAACATAAATGCAGGCAAACACTTATATACATAAAATAAAATAAGTAAATCTTATAAAAAGAATAACTAATCCCTAAGCTAAAAGGAAGGAAATAATAGAGATCAGAATAGATAAACAAAATAGAGAATACAAAAACAGAAAATAAAAATCAATAGAGACAACTTGGTCCTTTGAAAAGATCAAGGAAACTGGCAAACCCTTAGCTCAAATGGTCTAAGAAAAAGGACTCTAATTAAGATAAGAAAGTAGGAATATTTTTACTAATTTTTCAGAAATTGATAAAAAAAAAAAAAAGACTAAGAGAGAACAATGAAAAACTGAATACCAAGAAACTGGGCAACCCAGATCAAACAAATTCCTGGAAACAAAACCCTACCAGACTGAAAAACAAAACAGTAGAAAATCTGAATAGATCTCTCTACAAAGAAAAGCCCTAATGCAGTCATATCACTAGTGAACTGGCCAATGTTTCTCAAGATTTTCTAGACACTGAAAAGAGTTCATGACTGGAGACAGCTGACATGGATGAGCTGTGAAGCATTCTGCATTCCCTAACACAGGTAGCAAAGAGATAACTCCAGCCGGTCAGTCAGTCCGTCCTCTGCCTCTTTCCCAGGATTCTCCCAGTTCTGGCTGTTACACTGAGACTCCTACCCTGCGCTCTTCTACCCACCTGGCTCCCATCCCACCTGCTCCCTGGCCTGTGCACTTACTTGCCCTAGCTTAAGAACTGCTGTTCTCACAGGTCCTTTCTTTCAGGGCCTGTCTCTCATCCTACCCAGTCAGCTCCCCCTCTACTCTTGTACAGACCACTCCTAGACACTCGTCCATAGCCAAAAGCACTGACTCTGCACTGTACCACCACCTGACACAGAACAGTGTGCTCTCCACTGGTCCTTATTTACCTTTGCTCAACTGACCCTTTCCAATCATGTTCAGAGAGGTTATCTGAGCAGGCAGAATCAAGCTTACTGTGCACTCGAGGACAGGTCTAAAAAGTATATTGCAAAGAAATGCTGGCCTGCCTCTGCATGTCTCACAGAGCTCCCAGTGTGTAAAGGAAAAGCAGGTATGTGTCTGGAAAGGTACCATCATAGTGTTCTAGCAGCAACCCCAATCCTCCCCTACTCCCCTCTACTATCTGCCACTCACCAGAGAATATATTCTTGAGGTTCTCCACAGCTGCAGCCAGCTGGCTGTGCTGCACCACTGCATCTTTTACGTCTCTGAGGCTCTCAATGGTGTTGATGCTCTGCCTCCAGTCCTTGCTGACATCCGCCAGTGACTGCTGGATATCCTTGACGTCGTTCAGGGCACTGTGGAGCTGGCTCAGGCCTGTGCGCACCCCATCTAGCTGTGACTGGATTGCGGCCTAAGGGAGACACCATGCAGGTAAGCAGAACCAATGACAGCCATACATGATTTCCTAAGGAATAAATTTTTCCAGGGAGAATCAAGTTCAGAAAGAGTCATTTAAGGAGAACAAAAACCACCCAATTACAGAAAAAAAAAAAAAAAGAGTAATTTAATGGACTCACATGGGAACTTTTTTTTTCAAAACTGCCTGGGAACAGAACAATGTTACATTTTAAATGATACTTTACATTTCAATGATATTTAAAAGAATCATGGGAGGAGGAATGTTTCATTCAGGAGAGTACAGTAAAGAATAAAATTAAAAAGTAATAGATTAACAAAGGAGTACAAAGATTCTATCATATCCAACTCAGTAAACCAGCAAAACTATCTGGCTAGGGAGAGAGCAAAGACCAAACATTAGTCCAACTACTCTCAATAACTAAATATAAAATGGCCTTAATTTTCCAATTAAAAGATGGAAACTAGGCCGGGCGGTGGTGGCGCACGCCTTTAATCCCAGCACTCGGGAGGCAGAGCCTGGCAGATCTTTGTGAGTTCGAGGCCAGCCTGGGCTACCAAGTAAGTTCAAAAAAAAAAAAGATGCAAACTAGTTGACTGGATTGAGAAAAGAAGATCCAAGTATCTATTATCTACAAGAATCACGCCTTACTGGCAAGGATATTCACAACGAGAATGACAGGATAGAGGTTGATTTACTAAACAAATGAAAGCTGAAAAGGTGATGTAGCTTTTCTGAAACAGAATAAAGTAGACTTCAAACAAAAATCAGATCACTATTCTGAGATTTGATAAAGTAGTCTTAAAAGCAAAATTAGTCAGAAGATATAAATACAGATGCATATTAATTAAGGGAACAATCCACTGAGAAGGTATAACAAGACCAGTCAGAGAAAAGAGGCCCGCCTGCCCTTGAGAACCCTCCTACACCCTTGGTTCCGAATCCTAATGACCACCCCACTTACACCCCTCCCACACCCACTGCTATGCTCCCGCCCGCACAGGCATATATTAGCTGCTCAGGCACAGGCCACACCATTCAGAAGAACAGATAAGCTAACTCAAGCAGAGATTCACTACCGGACCAGAGACCATGTGGGCTGCGAGACCCCAGATAGGTGGGCCCACCCACAGAACTCCTCCACTCTCTCAGTGCTCCTGTCTACTACCCCCAGTCCCTACTCCCCTCCTCATTACCATTTCCCATCCCTGAACTCAGGCAGAGACTTCCTGCTGAACCAAAGACCAAGCTAGCCACCAGAATTCCAGCCCCCAACTCAGATGGTGATTCCCTGATAGACCAGAGTTCATGCCAGTCACCAGAAATCCATGCCACAAAGACTAGAAGATCAAAGAGAAAACAGAAACCAAAGAACAAAACACCTATTCAACAAAGACAAACGCAGAAATCGGCACCTAGATCTATAATCGTCCCAAATCCAGATGCCTAGACAACAATGTAAGAACACAATCAACAACAGTCAGGGCAATATACCACCACCAGAGCCCAGCTATCCTACTACAGCAAGGCTGGAATATTCCAACACAGTGGAAGCACAAGAAAACTACCTTAAAACCAACTTTATCAAGATGGTAGAGGAAATGAATACCCTTAATCCTAGCACTTGGGAGACAGAGGCAGGTGGATCTCTTTGAGTTCAGGGCCAGCCTGGTCTACAAAGTGAGTCCCAGGACACCCAGGGCTGTTACACAGAGAAACCCTGTCTCAAAAAATAAAAAAATAAACAAAACAACAACAAAAAAAGAGGAAATGAATAAATGCCTTAAAGAAATCTATAATGAGTTCTGGTACTCTCTTCTGATGTGCAGGCATACATGTAGGCAGAACACTGTATACATAATAAATAAATACATCTTTAAAAAAAAGAAATCCAGGAAAACACAAACAATTGGAAGAAATGAATAAATCAAAACAGGTGAAGGAAATGAATAAAACTGTTCAAGACCTGCAAACAGAAATAGAAGAAATAAAGAAAACACAAACTGAATGAATTCTGGAAATGGAAAATCTAGATAAGCGAACAGGAACTACAGACACAAGCATCAGCAACAGAATATAAGAGATAGAAGAGAGAATCTCAAGCACTGAAGATATGATAGAAGATACATTGATCAAAGAAAATGTTAAATCTAAAAAAATTCCTGACACAAAACATCCAGGAAATCTAGGACACTATGAAAAGACCAAACCTAAGAATAACAGGAACAGAAGAAGAATCCCAGCTCAAAGGCCCAGAAAATATTTTTAAGAAAATCATAGAAGAAAATTTTCCTAACCTAAAGAAGGACATGCCTATAAAGATACAAGAAGCTTACAGAACACCAAATAGATTGTACCAGAAAAGAAAGTTCCTTTGCCACATGATAATCAAAACATTAAACATAAAGAACAAAGAAAGAATTTTAAAAGCTGCAAGGGAAAAAGGCCAAGTAACATATAAAGGTAGACCTATTAGAATTACATCTGACTTCTCAACTGAGATTCTAAAAGCTGGAAGGGCCTGGAGAGATGTCTTGGAGACTCTAAGAGACCACAGATGCCAGTCCAGATTACTATACCCAGTAAAACTTTCAATCACCATAGATGGAGAAAACAAGATATTGCATGACAAAGTCAAATTTAAACAGTATCCACCCACAAATTCAGCCCTACAGTAGGTACTAGAAGGAAAACTCCAAATCAAGGAAGTTAACTACACCCATGAAAACATGGGAAATAAATAATCTCACACCAGCAAAACAAAAAGAGGAACACACACACACACACACACACACACACACACACACACGTACTACCACCACCACCACCACCAACAACAACAACAACAACAACAAAATAACAGGAATTAATAATCATTGGTCATTAATATCTCTCAATATCAATAATATCAATGGACTCAATCCTTCCAATAAAAAGACACAGGCCAACAGAATGGATATGAAAACAGGATCCATCCTTTTGCTGTATACAAGAAAAACACCTCAACATCAAAGATAGATATTACCTCAGAGTAAAGGGTTGAGAAAAGATTTTCCAAGCAAATGGACCTAAGAAGCAAGCTGGTTTAGCTATTCTAGTATCTAACAAATAGACAACAAACCAAAATTAATCAAAAGAGATGAGGAAGGACATTTCATACTCATCAAAGGAAAAATCCACTAAGATTATGTTTCAGTTCTTAACATCTATGCCCCAAATGCAATGGTAGCACATTTGTAAAACAAACATTACTAAAGCTTAAATCACACATCAAACCTCACACATTATTAGTAGGAGACTTCAATACCCCACTCTCACCAATGGACAAGTCATCCAGACAAAAACTAAACAGAGAAATAAGAGAGCTAACAGACATTATGAACCAAATGGACCTAACATATCTATAGAACATTTCACCCAAACACAAAAGAATATGCCTTCTTCTCAGCACCTTACAGAACTTTCTCCAAAACTGACCACATATTCTGTCACAAAGCAAGTCTCAACAGATACAAAAAACCTGAAATAACCCCCTATATCCTATCAGACCACCATGGATTAAAGCTGGATTTCAACAACAACAGAAAGCCTACAAACTCATAGAAACTGAACAACTCTCTACTGAATGACTGCTGGGTCAAGGCAAAAAGAAAGAAAGAAAGACTTCCTAGAATTCAATGAAAATTAATGCACAACATACCCAAACTTATGGGACACAATGAAAATAGTGATAAGAAGAAAGTTCACAGCACTAAGTGTCTTCATAAAGAAATTGGGAAGATCTCATACTAGCAACTTAACAGCACATCTAAAAGCTCTAGAACAAAAAGAAGCAAACCTACCCAAGAGGAGTAGATGGCAGTAAATAATCAAATTGAGGGCTAAAATCAATAAAATTGAAACAAAGAGAGTAATACAAAGAATCAATGAAACAAAGAGTTGGTTCTTTGAGAAAATCAACAAGATAGACAAACACTTATCCAAACTAACTAAAAGGCAGAGAGAGAATATCCAAATTAACAAAATCAGAAATGAAAAGAGGGATATAACAACGACACTGTGGAAATCCAGAGAATCATTAGGTCAAACTTCGAAACCTGTACTCCATAAAATTAGAAATCCTAAAGGAAATGGACAGATTTCTTGATTGATACCACATACCCAAATGAAATCAAGACCAGAAAAACAATTCAAATAGACCTATAACCCCTAAGGAAATAGAAGCAGTCATTAAAAGTCTCCCAATCAAAAAAGCCCAAGAGCAGATGGTTTCAGTGCAGAATTCTACCAGACTTTCAAAGAAGAGTGAATACCAATACTCCTCAAATTATTCCACACAATAGAAACAGAAGGAACATGGCCAAACTCTTTCTATGAGGCTACAATTACCCTGATACCTAAACCACACAAAGATTCAACAAAGAAAGAGAATTATAGACCAATTTCCCTCATGAACATTGATGTAAAAAATACTCTCAAAATAAATCCAAGAACACATCAAAAAGATCATCTACCAGAGATGCAGGGATAGCTCAACATACAAAAATCTAACAATGTAATCCATCATATAAACAAACTGAAAGAAAAAAAAACCCACATCTCATTAGATGCTGAAAAAGTCTTTGACAAAACCCAACATCCCTTTATGATAAAAGTTTTGAAGAGATCAGGGACACAGGGGACCTACCTAAACATAATAAAGGTAATTTACAGCAAGCCTATAGCCAACATCAAATTAAATGGAGAGAAACTCAAAGCAATTCTGCTAAAATCACAAACAAGACAAGGCTGTCCACTCCCTCCATATCTATTCAATGTAGTATTTGAAGTTCTAGGTAGAGCAATAAGACAACTAAAGAAGATCAAGGGGATATAAATTGGAAAGCAAGAAGTCAAAGTATTGTTATTTACAGATAGTATGATAGTATATATAAGTGACCTCCAAAGTTCTACCAAGGAACTCCTACAGTTGATAAATATCTTCAGTGAAATGGCTAGATACAAGATTAACTTTAAAAAAAAAAAAAAACCCTCCTACACACAAATAGCAAACGGGCTGAGAGAGAAATCGGGAAAATAACACCCTTCACAATAGCCACAAATAATATAAAATATCTTGGGGTAACTCTAATCAATCAAACTAGACCTGTATGGCAATACTTCAAGTCTTTGAAGAAAGAAACTGAAGAAAATCAGAAGATCGAAAGATCGCCCATGCTCATAGATTGATAGGATTAACATAATAAAAATGACCATCTTACCAAAAGCTGTTGTGGAATATTAGTTTAGGATGTGTCAGGTGGCACACACCTTTAATCCCAGCACTCGGGAGGCAGAGCCAGGTGGATCTCTGTGAATTTGAGGCCAGCCTGGTCTACAGAGCGAGATACAGGAAAGGTGCAAAGCTACACGGAGAAACCCTGTCTCGAAAAACCAATCAATCAATCAATCAATCAAAAAAAAGATGTGTCACATTTGTGTATGCTGTGGAATATTTGTTTAATGATGCAAGAATATGTTGCATTTGTTTAACTCCATGAGGCTGTGTTACTTTGCCTAACTAAAGCACCTGATTGGTCTAATAAAGAGCTGAACGGCCAATACCTAGTCAGGAGAGAGATAGGCAGGGCTACCAGGCAGAAAGAATAAATAGAAGGAGAAAAAGAGAAGATGGAGGAGCGAAAAAAGGAGGAGGCCAGGGGCTAGCCACCCAGCCACACAACCAGCCACAGAGTAAGAAGGAAAGAAAGGTATATAGAATAGAAGAAGGTAAATGCTCAGAGGCAAAAGTTAGACAGGATAATTTAAGTTAAGAAAAATTGGCAAGAAATAAGCCAAGCTAAGGCCAGGCATTCATAAGTAAGAATAAGTCTCCATGTATTTATTTGGGAGCTGGGTGGTGGGCCCCCAAAGAGTAAATAAAACCAACTACAAAAAGCAATCTACAGATTCAATGCAAACCCCATCAAAATTTCAACACAATCCGTTACAGACCTTGAAAGAATAATATTCAACTTCTTATGGAAAAACAAAAAAAACCCAGGATAGCTAAAATGATACTATACAATAAGAGAACTTCTGGAGTCCTTGATTTTACGCTGTATCACCATCCCTGATTTTAAGCTGTCCTGCAAAGCCATAGTAATAAAAACTGTATGGTATTGGCATAAAAAACAGACAGGTTGATCAATGGATATCAAATTGAAGACCTAGACATAAATCCACACACCTATGGACACCTGATCTTTCACAAAGAAGCCAGAAATAAACAATAGAAAAAAAATTAAGCATCTTCAACAAATGGTGCTGGTCTAACTGGATGTCTGCATGTAGAAGAATGCAAATAGATCCATATCTATCACCCTGCACAAAACTCAAGTCCAAGTGGATCAAAGACTTCAACATAAAACCAGATACATCAAACCTGATAGAAGAGAAAGTACAGAATAGCCTTGAATGCATTGAACAGGAGACAACTTCCTGATTAGAACATCAATAGCACAGGCACTAAGATTGACAATAAATGGGACCTCATAAACTGAAAAGCTTCTATAAAGCCAAGGACATCATCATTAGAACAAAATGGCAGCCTATAGAATGGGAAAGATTTTCACCAACCCCATATCTGACAAAGGGCTGATCTCTTTGGAAGAGTTAGAAGAGCCCTTTCCTTTAAGAATTAAACCCAAATTCTAACATAAATAGATCCAGAAAGGATTGTGAAGAGGAACATTCTACCAAGTGTCTTTTTAGGACCCAATTAAAAAATAAAGTCAATGAAATGATTCCTAATGCTGCTCTGCTATACTCATAGACTAGAGCCTGGCACAATCGTCATCAGAGAGGTTTCATCCAGCAACTGATAGGAGCAGATGCAGAGATCCACAACCAAACATTAGGTGGAGCGTGGGGAATCCTGCAGAAGAGGGCAAGGAAGAACTGTAGAAGCCAGAGGAGTCAAGGACACAACAAGAAAACAGCCCACAGAATCAACTAACCAGGGCTCCTAGAGGTTCACAGAGACTGGAACAACAGTCCCGGAGCCTATATGGGTCTGACCTAGGTCCTCTGCATATATGTTGTGATTGTGTAGCTTGATATTCTTGTGAGACTCCTAATAGTGGGAGCGGGGAATGTCTCTGACTTTTTGCTTGCTTTTGGGACCCTTTCCTCTTGCTGAGTTGCCTTGTCCAGCTTTAATATGAGGGTATGTGCCTAGTCTTATTGTAACTTGATATGCTATGTTTGGTTGATATCCCTGGGAGGCCTGCTTTTTTCTGAAGGGAAATAGGAGGAGGGGAGCTGGGGGAGAGGAGATGTGGTGGGGAAGGGGCTGGAAGGAGAAGAGGGAAGGGAAACTATGGTCAGGATGTAATATATGAAGAAGAATAAAAAAGAAAAAATTTAAAGTGAGGCATAATAACAACATAATTCAAGATAAATGAATAAAAAAGATCTTAAAAATATGAAGATATAACAATTGTAAATATATACACACTAAATATGGGTCTCATAATTTCATAAAATACTACTGGACATAAAGAGGCAGGCAGGTCCTAATACTTTAATAAAAGTTTAATCAAAAATCCCACTATTATCAATAGATCATCTAGACTAAAAAATCAATAAACAAACTTCAGTGTTAAACTATACTACAGATCAAATGGACTTAAGAGGTTTTCTATACACAGGCATGTCTAACCTATTGATACTGCAGCATGATATTGTTACCTACAAAGTTTGTGGTCAACAACTGTACAATAGGATTTTTTTTTAATCTCATGTTTTAAGTAAGCTTATAATTTTATGTTGGGTTGCATTCATAACTACTCATATTATAACAGTTCAGACACACCTGGTTCTACAGAGTATCCTATCCAACATTTGAATAATAAATATTTTTCTCATTAAGAAATGGAACTTTCTTCAACATAGATCACATTTTAGTCCATACAGTAAGTAAGTTTTAACAAAAATAAAAATTTCAAATAATTTCTTATATCTTATCAGATCACAATGAAATAAAACTAAAAATTAACAGCAAGAGAAACCACAGAAACTATAAAAATAATTTGAAGACTGAAAAAATTCTTTTGAATGATCAGTAGGTCATTAAAAACATCTGGATAGAAATGTAAAAATTCTTAGTAAGTAAAAATGAAGGCAAAATTTATCAGAACCTTTAGGATACAGCTAAGGCTATCTTGAGAAAAGCTTTGAATGATTACATGAAAAAAAAAATCAGAGATCTCAAACCAATTAGCTAAGGATCTACCTCAAGGTCTTAGAAAAACAAGAACAAGAAAAATTAAAAAGCAGTAGACATCAAAAAATAATAAAGATCAGGACAGAAATTAATGAAATCAAAATTAAAAGGATAATACAGAGTCAATTATTTAAAGAGTTAGTTCTTTGAAAAAACAAACAAACAAACAAAAACCAAGATGGGGAAAAAAGGCCCAAACTAATAAAACTAGAGATGACAAGGGGGACAATAAACACCAATGAAATCCAGAAGCTCTGAAAGCTTATGTTCCCCAAACTGAGTAATCATCACTCATACTCAGCTGTGAACTCAGTAAGCTACAACAATGACTGGCCTGTGAAGACATGTCTACTGGTGCAGTCATTGCACAAACAACATGGAAGTGACCAACTACTTTCTGCTTGGATTTAAACCCAGCTCCACAAGATGAAACCTATACCTGGCATCATTACTGGGCCAAGAACCTATGGTTAAACAGTTCAAAGGACTTAGAAGAGAACCTTCTATTATTTTGCTGAAGGGACACAGTATTAAATTGATTCCTAATGATTTATCATTTTACAGATAGATCAATGCATCATTCAATCCTCATCTGAGAAGCTTCTATTTTCAGTAGATGGTCTTTAACACAGAAAATTATTAGTGGCCAAGGTGCAGAGAATAAGAAACCGCTGAGCTGGGCGGTGGTGGTGCACGCCTTTAATCCCAGCACTCGGGAGGCAGAGCCAGGCGGATCTCTGTGAATTGGAGGCCAGCCTGGGCTACCAAGTGAGTTCCAGGAAAGGCGCAAAGCTACACAGAGAAACCCTGTCTCGAAAAACCAAAAAAAAAGAAAGAAAGAAAAGAAAAAGAAAAAAGAGAATAAGAAACTGTAGAATGCTCAGCTCTAAAGGGAACATATCTACTGTACACTGCTCCTTCTTCCCCACAATGTTCAATCAGGGACCATTGTGGAAGAGGTGACAGAAGAATGTAAGAGCCAGAGGGAGTGGATGACCACATGGAAACATCTTCTGGATATAGTAGGGCAGCTGCACATTTGAACTCATAGTGGTTTTGACAGCCTGACAAAACCTGTGCAAGCCCAAACCAGACCAAATTCTAGCATAGTGAGGGGAGCTGGGCACACAATCCCACCCCAGCAGTGGAACAGCTGGTAATCGTTAGCTGCTGGGGAAGGAAGGGTCAGTTTTCTCTAACAGCATTGCTCCTGGTAAGTTGACCACACACCAGCAGAAGACCACACATCTAAGAATATCTGGGCAGCACAAATTGGTCTTGGAAAGTTGGTGCTTGTTTGTTTTTGTTTTGTTTTTTCTTTTCTTTTTTTTTTAGAAAGACACAAAGTTGGTTGGACAGAGAAATGAGGATGGGTCTGGGAAGAATTAGAGGTATGAACATTATCAAAACACATTATGGGAAACTCAAAACTTTCAAAGAACTAAGAGATATGTAAAAACAAAAGAATAATAATAAAAAGCAATCCTAAAATTGTTACAGAAGCACAAGACTTCAAAACAGTCAAAGCAATTCTAATCAGGAAGAACATAGTTTGAGGCACTACAATTCTGGATTTCAAATTATACTACAAAGTGAAAGAAATAAAAACAGCATGGTGCTGACACAAAAACAGACCCACAAACCAATGGAACAGGCTAATAATGATACAGGAAAGAAAATAAATGCATTGTAACTACAACCATTTAGTTTTTGATAAAGGTATCAAAATCACAATTGGAAAAGGCAGTCTTATTTTACAAACAGTATTGGGAAAATGCAGTATTTACATGCAGAAGAATAAAACTAGATCCCTACCACTCACCTTGCACAAAAATCAGTTCAAAATGAATCAAAGATGTATGTAAAATATAAGACCTGAAACTTTGAAAATGCTAGAGGAAAACAGAGAAACACTGTAAGATATAAGTGCAGGCAAACATACATTGAAAAGAACTCAAACAGGCTCAAGAAGTAATAATTAAGAATTGACAAATAGGACAGCCAGAAATTAAAAAGCTAAACAACAAAGGAAACAATCAAAAAAGTCAAGAGACAGCCTACAGAACAGGAGATTTTTTGCCTTCTCTATATCTAACAGGGGATTAATACAGACCATCCATAAAGAACTCAAAAATTCAACACCAAAAACGCCAAATCATCCATTAACAAACAAACAAATTAAATGGACAGCTCTCAAAAGAAGAAATACACATGGCAAAAAACAAAAACAAAAAACAACAACAACAAAAACCCAAAAAGTTCAACATCAGCCTTCAGGAAAATGCAATTAAAACTATACTCAATGTGGATGTGGTGACTGACACACAACTGTAAAATCAGCAGTCAAGGCCCAAAGCAAAAGAACTACTGTACACTGAGGCCAGTCTAGGCTACACAGGGAGTACAAAGCCAGCCAGAAGTACACGTCCAAAAACATCACACACAAAAAAACAACAAACGAAAATAGCCAAATAAAAGATAAAAGTGCACTAATATTCTATCTCATTCTGATCACAATGGCTATCATTAAAAAAAAAATGCTGGGAGCTGGAGAGAAGATGGCTCAGTGATTAAGATCACTTCTTGCCCCTGCAGTCCTGGCTTCAGTCCTCGGTGCCCACATGGGGGCTCACCACCATTCATAACTCTAGTTCCTGAGGACCCAATGCCCTCTTATGACCTCTGCAGACATCAGGCAAGCATATGGTACACATACATACCTGCAGAAAAAACACTCATACACATAAAATGAAATAAATGAATCTAAGAAGAAACGTTTTTCTTTTTTAAACTGAAACAAATGACAACAAATGATAGCAATGGTGGGGTGGGGAAGGAACCTTCTTTATACATTGCTGGTTGTTCTGTAAACTGGTATAGTCACTGAATTCAGTATGGAGGTATCTTCAAAACATAAAACTACCATACAATCCAGCTGTTTCACTCACAGGTATACATCCAAGAGTCTATGTCACATACCAAAGAGATAACCATGAGCACATCAGTGTTTATTGCTGTACTATTCACAAGAGCCAAAACATGGAACTGGCTTAGATGTCCATCAACAGATGAATGGATAAAGTACACAACAGAAATTTATTCAACTGCAAAGAAGGATGAAACTATGTCATTTGCAGGAAAATAGATGACAGAAACTAGAGATCATTTTACATTAAATAAGTCAGATTCAGAAAGACAAATATTGCATGTTTTCTTTCAGAAGTGCAGAAACTAGATATAAGTACACACACAAAGACAAACACACCACGAAATTTAAAGGAGATTAAGAGGTGTGAAGAAAGAGTCTAAAGCAGCAGTTTTCAACCTTCCTAATGCTTCAACCCTTTAATACAGTTCCTCATGCTGAGGTGACCCCCAACCACAAAATTATTTTTGTTGCTACTTCATAACTGTAATGTTGCTACTGTCATGAATCGTAATGTAAATATCTGTGTTTTCCAATGGTCTTAGGTAACCCCTGTGATAGGGTCATTCAACCCCCAAAGGGGTTGTGACCCCCAGTTTGAGAACTGTTGGTCTAAATGAAAGGAACTAGAGAAAACAGTGAGATAGAAAAAAGACAAAAATACCATGTTTTCTCTCATATACATAATCTAGATTTAAATATATATACACATAATATATATTATATTGTGTTGACTAACTTTTATGTTAACTTGACACAAGATGGAGTCATCTGAGAGGAGGGAACCTCAACTGAGACAAATATCTCCATAAAATAGGCTGTAGGCAAGCAGGGTAGGGAAGAGCGGAAACTTAAGACAAATGACTCTGTCCCATGATTTCTATGTTCCCCTACCTTTAGCCTGGCCTCCACAGAAGCCTTCTTCCGAGCCTCCCTTCTGCGATACTGCTCCACTTTGTCCAGCTGGTCTGGGCGCTGAAGCATCCCAGCAACCCTTTGGACTGCTGTTGCAACAGCCTCCAGGTCTGTCTCCTTCATGGTCAAAAAGCAGGCAGAGTCTTTGCACATATCATACCACAGGTACACTATGTACACAGAGGAGAGGGTATGTTAAAAAGGGTGAAGTGATGGCACCAAACTTACCATGCAAAGGTCATGTGATCACAGTGCAACTAAAGGAGAATTTCTATGATATTTAAATCAGTACACAGAAATAAAGGCTGAACTTGGGTCCTAAACTTAACAAAACCACAAATCTTTGGAATTCAAGTGCTGGAAGATTTTACCTTAACAGAGAGAAGCAGGGATATCTCACAGGCAGGAGAGAGGCACACACACAGGACATTTATACAGGGACTTAAGACTATGTCAAAGGCATCTCTATCACAATTATTCGTCCTATAAAAGACCAACTTTTCATTTCTGGAGCTGTCACCCCATTGCTGGCCATGCCCATTGAGTAGTCCCTGGAAGACAATGACTATTACATACACCTCAGCAGCCCAGTGGGCAAACATGAGTCCTGTGACTCACCCTTAGCACTGCTCTGGGTACCCAAGATTCCATTTCTTACTTTTTAACGCCTTTAAAATAAAGTTAAGACAGCAAAAGGTACATATTCTCCTTACTCAAGTAGTTTGTTCCCCTAAGCACAGATGTTCAGATAGTAGGTCACTCAGCCTTCAGTCTGAGATCCAATCCTATCCTAGTCATGGACCAACACGGGCTATGTGCTGAGTATCCAGCAAATGAGGGAAATTAATAACATTGTTTCCTTTGATTTCAGCTACTCAATATTCACAGATGTGATTTAAAAAAAAAAAAAAACCCTCCTCCTGGAGCTTTTCACTCTCCATTCCCATGTAGTCTCAGAAAACCACTAAAACCCATTGTAGATTTTCAGTCATGTAACTTCTCCCTGTGTATCTCTTTGCATTTCTCATTCAAGCAGAACAGCATTGCAAATACTATCTTCATCTTCTGATTATAAAATTATATATACTCAAATAGAAAATCTGAGCAGGCAATAGACATAGGATTCTAGAGGCAACCACTTCTAACAAGACTATTTTAATTTTGTCTTCTCTATTTCTTTAGAAGTTGAGGTTCCATTGTAAACATAATTGCAATTGCAGGGTTTTGCTTCATGTTATTCTCAGCATTCCCAACGGCATTAAAACCTATATTCTACTTTAAATAATTTTATTTACAGGGCTAGGTATTAAACTCAACATCCACCCACTCCTGCTGGCACAGTGTCACTCACTCCAGCAGACAGGTGAAAGGCAGGCAGTGGCAGTGGTACAGGATGCTTAAGGAAAGCTGACAAAACCTTTGCAAGAAAGAATACACTTATAAACCTGAACACAGAGAATCAGAAGGTAAGGAATGACACGGGATCTCCATCAAGCCTGGTTCCAATGGCAGCCTGAGGACTGTCAGATTTGGGGCCACAGGGGCAAAAGGGAACTAACTCGGAGGGTTGAAACAGCCACGCCCAACGGGGGACGCTCATCGAGGACAGACCCAAACCCGCCCAGGGCCCCCCGCACCAAAGGCCGCCAGACACGTCGGACAGTGGGGCCCTCGCCGAAGTACCAACCCAGGGGCACACTGTGCCAGCCCAGAGCCCCGCCCACAGCTCAACGACCCGTGGCCGTCAGAACTGAGGTTCCTCACCGTCCGCGAAGTTGCTTCCACCTCCCGGAGCCCGACCGGAAGTGTGCAGCGAGGTCATTTCCGTTTCCGAGGTTGGGGCGGAAGGACGGGACCAGGGTAGCTTTGAAGGCTGTTGCGGTGCGGGCAAATCTTCGGGAGTCTCCTTGGAGGCATGTCCTGCCCCTTGTGACAGACTCAAAATGACTAGGGATTGCGGATCCTGGCCTGACTCAGCCTTCTGACGTTTGGTCCTTTCCCGGCCCTCTCTTCTGATGTAGCACCTGATGTACCCACCCCTTTTCTCTGGATTCACCTCTCAGTCTGCCCTTGCTCGGTTCCTCTCCTTAGCCACCTCGGTCTCTCCACACCTCTCTATCTCTTTACTGTGTCGTGTGTTCAAAGTTACACTACTTACACTTCGTATATTTGTTTCTTCTTGCTGACCTTGCCTTCACCTGTCCTCCAGAGGTTTCTGACAGCTGGTAGATTCAGGCGTTCAAGACGATGGAGGCACAGAGAGTAGAGTGCTGCGGATAGCTTATAGTTAACATAGCCCATAGCAGCTACAAAGAAAACAAAAACAGCAAAAAACAGCTGGTGGAATTCCTCCAGCTGAAGGAAGCAAGGAAGCATCAGGTTGCTTTGGCAACTAGGAACAGCCAGAAACTTTACGAGTTTCCCTACCTCTGCAGCCACAGAGACTTTCATGGGAAAGTCTGAACTGGTATGAACTTTTAGTAAATTTTGGCGGGTTTAAGTTCTCCCACTAACGCATCAGGTCTGACAACTATGCCCTGACAGGTCTTATTTTTTCACCTTTTCTGCATACATTCTTGTTGAGTAGCACACCTACCCATAACACCACTACAAAGTCTGGATCTCCCAAACCAATGGATATCAGGGCAGATCTTCAGTGAAGGAAGGACCAATGTGGGTAACCTGTCATAACTACAATGCAAATGATATGATGAAGTCAGTCTTTTGAAGATGCAAACCCTCCTTTAGTGCATAAGTTGCGATTGGGAAAGTGCTCTGGCCCCTTAGTTTATGATATATCAGGAATAACTTCAGCTTCATGGATGTTTAATGCAACGTCAGAAGGTACAGCTACCAAGACAAAGCTGTAGTTTTTCTTGGCTACCTTATATCTAACGTCTAATCCACTGCTGCCTACTATGTGGTGGAGAGTTTAGTCATGGTGCTCCCTAACAGATTCAGTTAACTAGCCTAATTAGAAGTGAACTGCTTCAGTAAAGGATTCAACTCCTGTTTCCATACAACTCAAAAAAATTAAGAATCTTTCTTGATTTCTGTTTTGGGCCAGCCACACAGTGACAGAGCTCAGGAAACACTTGGGGTCACTGGATGAATATACTAAGCATACTTTCTAATGTGGAGGTGGATTCATAGGCAGTCATAGGAGTAACCAGGGCCAAGGTAGGGAAAGAAACAATGAAGCGGTGACTGAAGGTCTGCTTCCCTGAAGCAGGAAGATGAGTGCCCCAAATCCACTTTATACCCACCCAGAGCAAGGGAGGAGGCACAGATTTCAAGTAGGTGGAGAGCAGATGGAGATTCCTTCTGGAAACCCAGATAATCAGTTCAGAGCTTCCTTGGTGAAAGAGTGGGGATGGCTAGAAGGCTGCATAAGACACTTCACTTGGAACAAATCCCTCCTCCTCAGCCTGAAGAGTAGTACTGAGGCTCAGTCATTGGCAAAGAAAATACAGAGGGGCTCTTTGGGCCCCCTCAATCTCAACAGAAACAATTTCTGATATGGCCAAGATCTGTTCGTGTTCTCAGAGAACAGAGCTTTTGCTTAGTTGCAGATTAGGTGTTATCAAATACGCAACAAGGATATAGAATTATAACTTCCAGACAAGTAGAAAGGAGAAAAGGAAGAGAGAGTACAGAGTATCCCAGAAAGCAGAGAAAGTGGGGAAAGGGAGACTTGATCATACATAACTGAAAACAGAATGGGAAGTAGAAATGTGCTCAAATGAGCACAAATAGATAAATTAAACATGGTGAAACTGTTATAAGAGAAAATTTAAAACATAAGAAAACAAAAGGGTTAGTAGTGGAGGAAGTTTCTCACAATGGCCAGCTAAGCCTGAGAAAACGTGTGGGTGGTGACATCAGCATCAAACTGCCGAGGTTTTGTCAAAAGCCATAGACAGAGACTGTTGTGAACATACAAAACGCATAAGATGTAAAGAAAAAGGGTTAAATGTGGTAACTATTGTAGGATAAAAATATCTCTGGATGAAAAGATCCCTCTGCCATGCCTTCCTCACTCTTCACAGGCAGTGTGAGTGTGGGGTGTCCTGAGGGCACATGAGGGTCCCAACCTTCAATGAGAGCAGAGGAGGGCCCAACCCCAGCCCTCAACTCCAACCTTTCTACTTTTACATTTATTCTCTTCTGCTGTCCTAAAATGTAAATCCAAAACACTCTCTGAAGAAAAAGGCACACAATCTTACACTAAATACATGGAAACATGAGGTTTATTTTACACAAGTTTTGCAAATTTAGTACAAACCACAGTATGAGAAATGCATTTGGATTCTCTGTTAAAACAGAGCACTGAGCAAACAGCACAGAAAGCTTCATTGTAGTATATCTGTTTAAAGCTCATTGGGCCAGTCTAGATCTTGAGGACTTTCTTCTAGTAGAAACTGCAAATATAAAGGACACTTTGTATTTATTCCTTCTTAGCCCATCTCTCATTATATTTGATTATGATTTTTTTAGCCATATGGGCAAAAGCTAAATATCACCATAAGTGTGAGCTGTAGTTAGTGTAGATGGTGAAATCCTAAAGCAGGAGTAACCTCTGTGCACCTCCCATGCAAGTTGACTGGGGATTTGTGATGAATGATCAACAAAGGTGCAGTGTAGGAGATTTGAGCTTCCTTGGACAGTGTTGGCACCAGGTATCCAAGCTTGGATATAATGTGATGTGGCATCCCTCCAACACACAAAATCTGCAGAACTGACATCCAAGTGCAGAACTCAGTGTCCACAAAGCCTGGCCTGCACGGAAGCCCAGGTCCCAGTTGAGCTGACCATACTCCACATTTGGTAACTCATCCCAGCAGCAGTCCAGATGAGGTACATCTGAAAGTTCAGAGGACATGAGCAGAGACAACTGGGCTTCAGGAGGAGGGGGCACAGCTCTTCTTTGGTTATGTAGCAAGGGGATGGGGATCTAGCGAAAATTAGTAAATATGTAATAATGCATTTTATTTTATTTTATTTTATTTTATTTTATTTTATTTTATTTTATTTTATTTTATTGGAGAGGGATCTCGTGTAGGCTTGAACTGCTGATCTCTTGAGTGCTGGAATATACATCACCATGCCTAAATATGTCTCTGAATTCCCTCTTCTTGGCCTCTTTTCCCAGGTTTCTTCTACTGGCTCCAGGATGCTTGGGAAATGTTGTATACATTGGAGAATAACAGTCTACTGTGTTCTCTGCTTCTTGTGTAAGAAGCATATTGGATCCTGAGTGTTTGTGAGGATAGGAACACAGCTAATCACATTCAGAGAGAAATACTAGAATTTCAGACACTTGAGTGGTTTGAGCATGTCCTGTCCTTGGGAGCTAGGCATTGGTTAGAACAGGAAGTGATGAGGAAGACTCAAACTATACCTGTTGTTATTCATTAATAACCACAGGGTAAGCTATGCTTGGCAGAAATTCATAAAGTGGGACTAAGACAGTTTAAGTAAAGGAGGGGGACAGGTGGCTGGGCACAGGGTGAAGAGCTGGGACACCATCCTGACTTCAGGCTTCAGGTAATGGAGAAGCTGGAATGAAGGTATGAGCATGCTTCATATTTCCTGTCTTGCCCTTTGAAAAGCCTCTGTGGACTGAGGGACAGAGAGAACACAAGTCCCCAGGCTCTCATAGTGGGTATTCTCAGTTCTAGATCTTCAGTCATATCCCTGTCCCACAGTGAGTCTTCTTGAGAGCCAGACAGCTCAAAAGCTGGGCAGAGGACCTGGTCCTGCCCACCCAACCTGATTCTAACAAGGTGATAGGCATTTTCCAGACAGCTTCTTCACAAAGCCAATAGCTGAGCAATGGTATTCTGGAGCCACAGGTAAAGGAGAGAAAGTCTGTATTGAAGAAAATACCTAGTAGAATTAGCCATGAGCTCCAGAAAGCATTCTTAAGACCTCAGGGAAGTAACGTCAGAGGTGGATGATCATCACGAGGAAGACTCTCTGTACCATACAGGTGAGCAGAGCACAGCAGGTTTTTTTCTGTTCAGTGGACCCTGTGCTAATAGAGCAGAACTTCTGGTCTGAGCCCTTCCCTGGAACACTCACCTGCACCATCAGCCATAAGTCATTTGCCAATGGTTTGTGGTAACCCATCCTTTCTGTTTTTTATTTGATATCCACATTTCCTACAATCAGAGTGCATTGCCTTTACAATTCAAAACAAATACTAGCTGCCTTCCTGTCCCTAAGTCTCCCTGGGCTAGGAACTGTTGCCCTTACCTGAAAGCCCTATAGACAACAGCCAGGGACAATGCCTCCTCATCAGTGTGGCTCACCCTTTTCTGTATGTTGTGCTTCTCTGGTTCCTGCCCTGGACACTATAACCTCTACCATGTGATATGAGCAGGGATACAGGTACATAAACCATACCCAGAAATCCACATAAAACACCAAATGGGATGGGATGTTTCCCTGACCACCACTATGCAAAGTGTGGCTTCAGATCTGACTCAGAGCCTCAGAACTTCTGCTGCATACAGGCAGGAGATGTAGTAAGATTGGGCACCAGGGGCACATCACTTTGACACATCAGTTGGGGGTTGCCCAGCATAGAATACTATTGGCTACTTTCTTAAACACTTTAATTTCTCAAAGAGAAATGCTTTCCACTTGAACAGACTTAGGTTTATGCATGAGAATCCTCTGATGCTCTATATGATTCAGGTGCTTTACTTCTCAACTACACACAGGGAATCAGCCTCACTCGTTGAGTTCTGTAAAGAGCGTCACTAGAAGAATCTCTGATTATATCATATCATCCAATGACTGAGATTTCCACCAGAGCAGCAGCTCTAGGGTAGGAAAGTCCCATCGGAGCATTTGGGTGGGATCACAGTTATAGAGGCACTCTTAGGAAACATCCTGGGCATAGCTGCTTGGCCAGGAGCAGCCCATGATTGTGAGTCCAAGGGCTCACGCTTAACAATAGGAGCTCTGCAGTCTTGGCCCAAAGAGGGGTGCTGGCTTTCACTGTGGCCCCGCATGAAGAGGTGGTGAGGAGGCTCTGGATCCAGGCAGGTGCAATGTGCAGGAACGAAAGGAGCCTGCTCCCTGCAGGATCCAACAGTATCTCTGCTGTGGGGATTAGTTTCCAGTATACCATGCCCAAGGTGTGGGGTACAGACCTGCTGCCTATAGTCGGGCTCTGTTTTTAGGTGCATCCTGGCAGGGAAACTGACCAGATGTCTCCTGGCCATGTCGCTGGCTCCCAGCCACACCCGGCTAGTTGTGCTGGCATCAACTATATCCTGGGACCCAGATTCATTTTCCATCTTGATCGGTACTTCCAATGACAATACTGGATTACATGGAGTGTCTATGGTCACTGGCAGACTGGGCAATTTTGCATCCTCTGTAGAAAAGCCCCTGGCTGTGAAGCGCTGCATTCCAGGCAGAGGGATCCTGGATCCCAGGCTTCCCTGGGGGATATGACAGGTGGAAGGATGTACCTGGCCCTGGTGGATATCTTGCAAGGGTCTGTTCATTTGGCTGCAGTAGGTACCAGTGGGATGGTCTGGTGAATCTTTGAAAGAAGCCATATTGCTGGCACTGAACATGCCCTGACTTCCAGGGTAAGGCATACAGGAACCATGGGGTATTGGACATGTGGATGGCTCATTCTTACTAGGCTGCCGAGTCAGCTTGGTAATGACCTCCTGACTTCTCTGTTCTGTGTTCCAGTTCAGGTGCCTCAAGTGTACTGGTGTTTCCAAGCCATAATTGTACTTGTGCATCTCCCTCTGCCCCCGGGCACCAGTGGACCTCCTTGGTGCATGCTTCTGGTCCTCTTCTTCTCTGTCCCTTCAGAGAAAAGATAGCCATTGAACATAACAACAGAATATCAATTCTTACCTCCTTTGGGGCCTCGGCCTTTCTATGAGAGGGTAGCAATTTAGTATGTAACCAATTAAATCCCAAGGGCAGTTTCAAGTCTTCCCAGACCACATTGGCTTTTTCAACCACCTATTGTCAATCCAAGGGAACAGTGAAGGGCCTTCCTTGTTCTACCTTGCCTGCCTTGGCCCCTAAGTTCCCAGGCAGCATGCTGCTTTCCTTGCTCCAGGGAAGCACCACTGGGCATGGGTAAATATCCTCCATCAGCCGTATGATCATGACTAATATAATACTGTAGGGACCATCAGATTCAGGACTAGCACCTGTGTGGTGAGAGATAAGGAGGGTTCTACCTAGTAGCCAATTTGATAGAGACCCCTGGTTAGGATCAGGTGAGAGGGTGGGCAGTGGCAGGTGGCAAGTGAGAGAAGGGCTGTGACCTGAAAGGATTTCTGAACCAAACATGCTCCTCCCTGACTCCTTGCTGCACAGGCTGAGAGGATGTCTACAGGCATACAGGTGTCAGGGCTACAGCAACTATTTCTTACCCATGACTATCCCATTCTTTCACTCTGATAACCAGTGACTTAACCAGGGGCTGGGATTGTGCAACCTGGTACCACTTACCCTGAAGTCCCCTTGGGGTCCGGGAGGAGATCAGGACCACCCCTGAGGCACAGACATGAAGGCCTGGCTAGGGCCCGGGCCCAGTGGCTCCTATCTGTTTGTCCCCTGAACAGTGAAATGCCATTTTCTCCATTACTCCTTCCTGTTAGAATTAGAGAGGAGAAAGATGTCACAATGAGGGCTAGTGGGAAGGTTTTTTTTTTTTTTCTCAGCAGTGACCAGGATCAGAGTGACAGCAGCAGGCAATTATCTCAGTGGTACTCCCTGCTGGCCCTGGCATCTCCAGGGGACACACAGAGTTCTGCAGGCAAGGGGAACTCTCTCAGGGACAAAAGCATCTTGCCATAGAGAAAAGATGAAAACATGAAGTTTTAGAAGTACCTGCTAAGTAATTGTGTTTGGGATGCAATTCTGATTCACACAGACTTGTAACAGCTTTTGCCCTGTGAAGACCAGATAACAGCATTAATGTATGTTAACAATATGACAATGAAAGGGATTAGCAACACAGATATTACTGCTTTCTCAAGAGAAGATAGAAATAACTTATACCTTTTAATCTTTATATTGCAGAGATTAATATAAATATTAATTATATAAATATAATTAATTACTTTAGGAGGTAGATGGCACATAGGTGGCTTTAGAGATTGCACCTTCCTCCCCTCCAGAAGGCAAATACAATTGACTCCTGTGATTCAAGAAAATTATGTTCTATATCATCATTTTAACAATGAACTAGTGATCACAAAGCCACTATCCCCAGGGTAAATATGGGGGTGTAGGGTTGGGGTGAGAGTTATAACAGGCACTTGGAAGCTGTTTTTATTAAAAACCAAATTCCTCACTTGGGCTCAAAAATTATCTGAAAGCAGGATCAAAGTCTGGCATCTCTACCTTCACTTTGCATCTGTGTCCTTTACTTTAGGTCACCTGCTTAACTATGTATATAGGTACACTAATCATTCATGGAGCATCTATCTAGAAACTAGGACTATCTAGCTTATCTGTCTTAGTTCAGGTTATTATTGCTGTGATGAAGTATCATGACCAAAAGCAACTTGGAGAGGAAAGGGTTTATTTCACTCACAGTTCCATTTAAAAGTTCATCATCAAAAGCAGTGAGGGCAGGAACTCAAGCAGGGCAGGAACTTCTAGGCAGGAGCTGATGCAGAGGCCATAAAGGAGTTTGGTTTACTGGCTTGCTCAGCCTGTTTTCTTATAGAACCCAAGGATCAACCACCAGCCCAGGGATGGTACCACCCACAATAGGCTGGGCCCTCCCCCATCAATCACTAATTAAGAAAAGGCCCTACAGTTGGATCTTATGGAGGTATTTTCTCCATTGAGGTTCCCTCCTTTTCAGATAACTTTAGCTTGTGGTTGACATAAAACCATCCAACACACTATCTCATTCGTCTTCAAGGCTTAAGACACAAAGATAAAAATAATGGAGGCATCTTATTGTCAGCTTTTTACTGCATCCTGTTTCATATTCTCGAAGGGTGACTAAAGGTCTTAGTCATTTCCCCAAACCTGAAGACACCTTAGATTTCAGCAACAGGAGGGCCTCATAATACAGACTGGCCATGATGGTAGGGCTGCAGCTTGAAGGAACACTAACCATCTCCTGAGACCCAGTTTATCTCCTCAAGCAATAAAGATTTCTTCAGACCATTTTGCAAAACCAGAACTGAAACAATGATTAACAAGATTACCATGCCTTGACCGGAACTGCTTAATTAAGCATACCTCTTACTCTTACCCCAATTCTGCCTCTATTCTAGCCAGACACTCATGTAAATGCTCCAAAGATGGGGCCCTTTCACATGTTCCTGTCTCCAAAGTCCTACTGCCAATGTCTCCCTTCTCCACTTTCATCACTACTGGTCTCTTTAGTGGACATATTTGGATGGGTGGCCAAGCTGGCCTGCTAGGGCTACTGGAGTCATGAATTTTTTCCCTTAAATTCTATTTAGAATAATTTTGAGTCATCCTGATAGAGAGCCATTTTGCTTTTGGGAGGAGAAATTTAGGTGGTTTGCCTGATGTTGTCTCTTTACTGAGTGCCAGTGCTGAACTTCAAACTCTATCTACTGAACTCACCCCAGAGTGCTCTGTGCTCTTTGTACCTGGGGTCTGTAAGGAGCTGAGACTGAGAGAGAAGGAAACCTGGCCTGCTGGGGCACTGCTGGGAATGTGTACTCTCTGAGAATCCTATTTTTCGCACTGTGTATCTATGGACAATGACAAAACTGTGGCAAGGGTTGATTTGGGGATTTGAAATAAATTTTAGTAGGTAGGTAAAAGAACATAGCAGGTTGAAGAAACAAAGAGGAACAGCCAACACAACCCTTGTTCAGAAAGCTGTGAGGGACAGCAGCTGCTCCTGCAATAATCATGCAGCTGCTCTCAGAGCCAGCTCTCAGGGCCTGGTACCACCATCTCTGCCCCCGCAGAGAATGAATTGTGTTGTGCTTGCTGAAAGAAGTTTTCAATTTAGGTCAAAGCAGAGGGGGCAAGAGTCCTGAATACCAGGTTCTCCATAAGAGTCTGAATAGTTTATGCGGTATGGCACCTACTTAAAGGGCTACTATCTTCAGAAATCCTACAAATCCATGTTCTAGAAGTCTGATATCAGTTTGCTGGCTCAGGTTGAGAACCTCCTAGGCTATCTTCAGTCTCAGTTTCATCCCTGGAGGCTAGTTCCATATGACCTGCACCCAGGAGACAATGGGGGTGCCACTCTGGCTTCAGTTCTAGGTAGGCCCTGGACAGAAGTAAGAATAACAAATCTAGGAAATCAAAGCACAGAAAGGAAAACTTTATGTGACTGTTGTTGTGCATGTATCATTTACAGAAGGTGGAGATGAGTCACAGATGCGGTGGCAGGGTGAAGCCAAACCCAACAGGAGAGAGGCAGGCTTCAGGTGCTTGCCTTAAATGCAACCACTGGCATTGTCTGGTAAACAAGCCAGGCTCTCCACACTGGCTCTCACAAGAGTATAGACACTCAGCAGCTGGACATCAGGGAATGTCTAGGTACTACATCCCACCATCCGGGATATAGCAGGTAACTAGGGGCTAAGCTGCAAGGCCCTGATGACTGTGAAGTTGCCACAACGACGAGGCAAGTAGGTCAAACAAGCTGACAGTGAAGGTGCAAATGGCGGCATGCAATGTGGAGTCCTTGAGCCTTCCAGGATGGGTACTCAGGGCCAGTCCAGGTTCAAATCTGAAGAACAAGATTAAATGCTGATGAAAGAAGAAAAGCAGGTAGGACCAAAAGACAAACTAGAAAGCAGAGAGTGCTTCACATATCTACATAAGCAAGCAACAGAGACCACCACTGAAAATAGCAGGGCAAGCTTGCCACTGGTGATAGTATTCCTAAAGGTAGATGGCTCAGCTAAGGTGTGTGACTACCTGCATTCCACCTGTATTTCTGAGTCTGTTGTGAATGTCCTTTGTCACTGTATACATCCATAGGAAAGTTGTCGTGGTTGGGAAATATACAGAAAGCGTGATCCAGGAGTGTGGTGGTTTGAGTGTAATTGGCCCCCATAATCTTATGGGGAGTGGCACTATTAGGAGGTGTGGCTTTGTTGAATGGTTATGGCCTTGTTGGATGAAGTGTGTTATTGTGGGAGTGGACTTTGAGGTTTCTTACGCTCAGGATGCCACCCACTGAGTCAGTTGATTTCCTGTTGCCTGCAAGATGTAGGATTCTCAGCTCCAGCACCACATCTGCCTACACGCAGTCATACTCCCCATCATGATGATAATAGACTGAACCTCTGAAACTGTAATGAGCCACCCCAATTAAATGTTTTCTTTGTAAGAGTTGTCGTGGTCATGGTGTCTCTTCACAGCAATAGAAACCTAACTAAGACAAGGAGCAAGATGAACAGACCAAGGCACCCAGCTAAGGAAGAAAGGCAGAAACAGCGGGGTCCAGATTTCCTCCATTGGCTGAAACATTTGCTAACTTCTAAGTGTGCATACTGTATGTGGTGGTGAGCTCTGTGTCTGTGGGTTTGTGCAGACTTGACAAATTACTCCTGAAGGTCAGTTAACAGACCTGTGTTCATGTGCTGAATTGGTAACCTGATGAGATTTTCTTCCCACCTGGTGTTTATTGTCCTGCAAAATGGGAAGGCAACAGACACTTAGGTCAAACAAGGGGACTTCTCCAAGAGCAATTACAGGGGACCAAGGCCATGGGCTAGGACTAAGCCACAGAGTGATCACTCAGCCTTGGCTGCAGCAGAGAGGCCACGAAGGGTGAGAGAAGGGATCTGGTGCAGCAGAGCAAACAGGATCCCTTCCTTTTCAGCCAATGACCCAAGAGAGATCACAGAGTAGCTCATAGATGAGGAAGGGCTCATTAGTGGCACTGTCCCAGGATGCTTGCTTGGGGCATGACATTCTCAGGTCAGGATGGGGAGGCCAGTAGAATGGGCAGTACCTCCTGAAATGGCCTGATAAGGCATTTAACTGCCCTCATGGAGGCTGTACTGTGGAGAGAACAAGATTGATGAGGAAATGGTGGTCCCAGAGGCCCCCTCCCCAGCACTCTTCCAGCAACCAAGGTCATAGAAGAGCTCACAACTGCCTCTATGAGAAGAGCACCATGGCTCAGGTTAGGGCCAGGGTAAGGGTTACAGCTGAAACTCCTGGTTCAATTTTAAATAAATGGAGAGCCCATCTCAGCTTTCACTATTTATTCCAAGCCTTGCTGTCTTGGCTAATGCAACCATAGCCTGAGACCTAACTACGCTCTGGAGGGGATGATAGGCAGCTTGGTTCTGCTTTAGTCACCAAAGGACATACAAGTATCTGGGAATTAGGGTTGTTTTGACTACTACTATTATAGTAGAACAGGAGAAAGTGTTGCTTACAATCTAGTGGAAAATTGTTGTGTAGCAGCTTCCTCCTAGATTAGAACTTTTCATCTCAGAGGGAAATGCCTTAAGACATAAGATGTAAAAGAAATAGTTAATGTCAGGATGTTTACAGGGAAGTGAAACAAAATCAATCCTTCATGGAAGATCATTAAGACAGGAAGTAAATAACTCAAAATAGCTTCAGGAAGTCCCTGAAACTGAATAGATTCACTAGGTGTCTCCCAAGAGTGTGTAAGCAGCAAAAACTGCTGAGAGTCTCACAAGTCAAACTGCCTAGAAGACCCTTAGAGGGGCTGAGGTGCCTAGAAAAGGCTCAGACCAACAGAGCCACAAGGAAAGGCCACTCTCCAACCTATTGAGCTGCCTGAAGGATAAGCAGTATGCTCTAAATTTCCAGCTTTTGTGATCTGTCACTCATGCTGGAGTGGGCTTTAGCGATGTAGCTGTCTTTGAGTCATTTCTGTTCCTGTAAGTAACCCCTCATCCACATTCCTATAGGTAACCCTAATGAAAGTCATTAGTTTATCAAGTTGGACTTTGTGATATCCATGCTTTGATCTGTCTTTGAAAGGACCAAGCAGGTACCATAACAGGCTGCTCAGTCTTCTCTCAGAGATCAGGCCTCAATTTCAGTTTCCTGAGACTTGAACAAGCAGTTTCTGGGAGAGCCATGAACAAAAGACTTAGTCCTTGCAGTAGCTTCCTTTTTGCATGTGTTCTGACCAATCAAGGTTCAGCCAATTGTTTACGTCTGGGACCCCTCACCAACTTAGAGCTACAATGTGAGAGTCCGGGCCACTGAGCCAGTCCCCACAGTCAATGTGCTAGGCCAGCCAGCCTCCATGGCAGCTCAAGGACAAAGCCTGGGACTTGTCCAGGCCTGCCCCAAAATGGATAACTGTAACCACCAACTAACCCTAGCCAATTAAAAATTACTAACATGATTGCCATTCACATAAACCAACCCTGAGTCTGTTCCTATGTAGTCTGTAGACCCCAAGCCCCCTTTGCTTTAAAAACCCTGCCCCATTGCTACTCGGGGTCTCTTCTGCTCTGCTGCTGCATCAGACCGACGGAGAGTTCCAAGTTAACTCGCAATACAAAGATTCTTTGCTTTTGCATCAGATTCAGTCTCTTGGTGGTCTTTGGGGGGTCTCTGGGTACAACATCTTCAGTTCAGTATCTCGGGTGAGTAGACATTTGTTCATGTCTCTCCAGGAATAGTGTCACACAACAGAAACCAAATTCAGAACTGAGGCATCCCTGTCTCCCAACTCCCTCTGACCTCATACTCCCATGTCACTATACCAGGTAGAAAATAGCTTTATATGCATAGCATTTTAAATCTCTCCTGGAAATGGATCCATGAATCGTAGACATGGCCCAGAAAACTAGGAGTGTTTTCTACTCTTGAAAGTTGAGAAAATGCCATAGGACTGGCCAGATAAGGGCCTAGAGAGCTGGACAGTCCTGACACTAACCTTCGATATGCCTGTGCTCGCTAAATATCTGTGTTGTGCCCAACACCAACAAACTGAGGAGGAGGCAGGGCCCATGGAGTGACAGGCCCACTTTGGCCTCTCTCTGGGGGCTTGCTTACTCTGAGCCTAGGGGTTAAGGGCAGCTTTAGTGTAGCTGCAATGAAAGTGTGTGATGCTACAGTTTGCACCAATTTTGAAAAGATACTTTTCCCTAACAGTAGTCAGGTGCATTGTGTAAGGGTTTTAAAATGTCAGACTTCATGTTTATTATTTGTTAGGGAAAATTAAATAGAAATTACAACATGTAGGACATTTTGCTATCATAGTTTAATGTGATAATTCATGCTCACCTTGAGTCCACTGTAACCACAAAGTCTGTCCTGTGCTTCGCCCTCAAGAATGCACTTTTCATTTTCATCTCGGCCACAGAAGGCAGGACTGGCACCACAATGCAAAACAACGAGAGTCGAGGGGGAAGGGCTGTTCCGGATGGTGCCTTCTTCTTCTGTCCAAACAGGAATTTTAATTTTCCTTGGAACTGCATAGTCTGGTGTTTTAAAGACAGAAGGACAGTTGTTCACAGAGTCGTGAAGGTAACTTTGTAGCAATACCATCATTCTCACACTTTAAGAAACCCCTGCTTCCCTACCTTAGTGACTCTCAGCCTCCTGGATACTAGCTTTGCCCTAGGGCTACAGTTCCTTCACTGGCAGTCTGGAGACCATTTATGGATAGCATAATCTCACCCATGCACATGACACCTCCCCCGCCCCCATGTGTGTATGTATAGAAAGATATAAGTACACATCTACTCGAGTTGTCACAGACCTGTACTCAGCCATCTTTTGCAGGAGTTCCCTGAGAGCTGATCTAGCTTTAACTTTCCATTTCCAAATTAGTATTTCTCACTTTTAATGATAAGACAAGGACAGATTAATTTTATTAATCTAGAATATACAGGGGGCAATGGTGGCATATGCCTTTAATCCCAGCACTCGAGAGGCAGAGGCAGTCGGATCTCTGTAAGTTTGAGGCCAGCCTGAACTACAGAGTGAGTTCCAGGAAAGGCGCAAAGCTACACAGAGAAACCCTGTCTCAAAAAAAAAATATATATATATATTCATATAGGGAAGGCTGCTATATCACTGAATTAGTTCCCAAGTTCCTTCAGGGTTCTCCTGCCTTCAGATGACCTAGGAGCATGGACCCATACCCTCTCCATCCCTTTATGCATCCATCTTCTCTTCTTCCATCACTCTTCCCTTCTTCCCAGCTCATCCATGCCTGAGTACATCCATGGGTTGTGGAATGAACAAATACTTGCAAGGATTCACTTAGTGTCAATCACATACATGGTGTGGGCAATTTTAGGCAGTGGTGTACTGGGAAACATTCAACGCCCAGCTCCAAGGAAAACAATTCTAGATTTTCAGTGTTTGTCAGTTTCTTTGATATAAATATTCCCACTGTGGCTGATTTAGAATTATTGATTGACACAAAGTCAATCAGATCTCAATGTTCTAACAATTGATCCTGGGCAGGCAGCACCCTCCCCACCCCTGCCTAGACTTTAGGATGAAGTGGAAAGGGCCTGTGAAGTGCCTATGGATTAACCCAGTGTCAGTGGTTCTTTGTTAATTGGTATGAGATAATAGATTTGAATGGAGGCATAAATCACACCTTTTTATTTTTTAGCTATATTTTTAAATTATTATTTGAAATTTTAATACATATATAAAACATATTTTGATGATATCCACCCTGAATCTCCCTGTTAACTCCTATGGGCAGGCCCACATG
>CABHPH010131876.1:0-22352 GCA_902168325.1 Peromyscus nudipes | reverse complement strand
ATCAGCAGGGCCCACGGATGTGGGTCACTGGGATAAAAGGAAAAGAACAGTCTTCGGTGACTGGCTTGTGTTATCTTTTCTCAGGCTGTGCTCTTGGCGTTGACTACCAGGAGGCCTGGAGGCCAGTGGAGTTCCCTGGCAAGAGCAATACATCATCCACTCATCCCTTCTTTGAATTCCTTGCCTGGCTTGTTCTTCCATTCATTCCCCTGCTCCTGCAGACTTCCTCTGTAACTCTAGAAGTTGAGTCCCAAGAGAGTTGAGATCAGATCACACATCTTAGGTGAACAAGCAGACAGCTAACTGCCTTTGCTCTTACCTTACTTCTAATGTAAAAGAAGTGCTTTTTGCTGATATAGCTGATAAGAGCTTGGCAGGCTGGCATGAATAACAGAAAGCCATGGCATCTGAGGCCCAATGCTTTCACGTACTTAGCCTTATCTCTCCTGCTAGAAACGCCTATTTATTTGTCTTCCACTCAACAGTGAGCTCCTTGAGGCCATGTATCCCAGCACCCAGCACTGCTCTTGGCAAATATTAGGAGCTCAATGACTATTTGTTAAGTAAATTGCATATGATTATCTAGATTCCCATGAGATCATCCCATGAAACTGTGTGCCTAGGCAGCTCCTCTGGAACATTCTAGAAGGGCAAGAGAGAACACCCCCTCCCCCAGGATAGGGACTATCTATGCCTCATTCAACTCTGTATCCTGGAGTACCATGTTTGCTTAAGGAATGAATGAAGGTCTGTCATCATTCAAAGGCTGGGGATGGGAGAGTCTCATGTCATCCTTAACTTGGCAGGTACTCAGAGCATCAGCATAGGGATTCGTTAGACAGCTGTTTCTGGAAGCATAAGAGTGAAAACACTTTCTACTGTACATGGTGAATTTCTGAACGGCTGATAAGAGCTAAATGGCTCAAGAGGTGACCAACAGGGGCAAGGACAATGCCTGACGATTCTGGACACAGAAATAACAAGGCATCCCAGGTATGTCTTAAGCGATCACATTTTATTTTGATTGCAGGGAAACCATCTAGGGGACCCATGACCAAATGATGATTTTATAAAAACAATAAATGAACCAAACTAAAAATAAAATGAAAGACTAAATAAAAGACTAAATTGGGCTGGGGGTGTAACTCAGTGGCTCCAGGAGTGTTGAGTGTGTATGAGGTCCAAGATTCAATCATCAGTCACACACACACACACACACACACACACACACACACACACACACACACGCACGGGTGACCCAAGACATAAATGTATGTCACCTGAGAGTCTACTTCACATAGACTCTTGTTAAAATAAATTCAATCTGCATTCACATGTTAAGTACGAAAGCTAAAATCACGAAAGAATGGCCAGGAAGTAAAAAAAAAAAAAAATAGAATTTTTTTCATGATCTCTTAGATGGGAAATCCTTTCTAACCACAAAAGCAGAAAGCCAACTAGAAAAAGAACACATTGATGGTTTTCTGTTTAGAGGACGTACAGACAGTTTTATTTCCTTTTTAAGCCTTCACTGCATAATCTCATGTATGACTTTGATCAGGGATAAAAAAACCTTCTTTTAACAGTTAAACCAAAGCAGGGGGAAACAGTATGTGTTCATTTCATACTATCTCACATCAACACATCGCAGAACTACTGAGGTCTCACTACACCTGAGTGGACTCCACCCCCTGGTTGTTAAATGCCCACACTAACTTACTAAAGATGGACATGCAGGACTAAGCAAGGGCAGGCAAGAACACTGTGCAATTCGTTTTTGATTCTGAGCTTCCAAGGAGAATCTCTATTCCTAAGTGAACCCCATCCTCAATTACCCCAAGGTTCAATTACAGATGATACACACAGAAGACTGAGTGCATTTAGATGCTTCCATTTTGTTCTCTGTGCCTAGATTTTCATCTTTTTCTCTTTTCCCACTAACAAACCCTACTCAGAAGCAGCTCAGAAGTGACTCGGAAGCCTCTTCTGACACCCCCTATTAGAGAGGTGCACCCCTTTCTGCAGACCCATGCTATAACAGGATTACCCTGTGTCGGTTAGCTCAGTGTGGGTCCTGACTCAAACCAAGACCTCCTTGTAGACAGAGACCACACTTAGTCCCCGGCAACTCACCTTTCTACCACCACCATCTTATGAAATACCTGAAACAGAATACAAAATTGCTTGTTTTATGAATGAATGCGTGAATGGATGACGCTGTGAATGATATGATGAAACAAAAAGCTGGCAGTCTTTTCTGAAAGACTCTTGAATTGGGGAAGACAGATTACCAAAGCCTCTTAGCAACCTTGTCTCAGCAATAATCTCTTTTTCATATCACATTTGCTTTCTGTTTCTAAACTTTCAGGCCTTGGAACCTAACAAGACTAAGCTAAGAAGCACAAACTTTACCAAATACATCGAGAAGGAAGGTTAAGGGACTCCCTGGCCTTTAAATTCTTTTTTTTTCCCCCAATGTACTTCTTGATTCACGTACTCAGACCTACCTGGAAGTGACCTTCAGTTGCCTCACTTATTTGTTTGAACCGACATGCGACATGTTTTTATGACAATTGTAGCTTACTCTTCTCTCCAAACTGTGGCCAAAGGTCTTTTGTGTTAGGTTTTCCGTGAGCTACTTACTTAGCTATGAAAGGGGCATCAGAGGGGAAGGTCCGCCTGATCTGTCTGTCCGTGGTCAGCTGGGCATCCAGGGGTAACTCTAATGGGGGTTGCACTGTGCCTGACACTGTCGTCTATCATGTCCATGTGCCTTCACCACAGCCTTCTTACTGTTTTAACTTTACCGTTCCCATTTTCAGGCAATGAGAGAAAGCCTGAGAGTCAGAAGCCCATTTTCAAGGCCCACCTGTATAGCCGTATCTCTGCACTTTCCACTACTCTCGGGGAGGGAGAGAGCCCTTATCTCATAAGAGAAAGAAAACATTCAGTGACCCAACAAGGGCAGTAGTGGGCTTTTCTCAGAGCCCTCCGAGGCTCTTCATAACACTGCACTCAGTGAGAACACAAATCTTCTGACCCTTCAGGGTTTTCAAGGGAAGTCTGAGCTTCTTAAGGGTCATTCAGGCAAAGATTCCTGTTGGCTCACTTGTCAAAGATTGAGAGGGTGAGCACAGCGAGGAAAGGCCCCACATATCACCCGCCCTGGGCAGGGGATGTGCAGCTGTCCTATCCTGCAGGTAACATAGAGCTTGTGTGTGTGTGTGTGTGTGTGTGTGTTCTCAGCAGCCCAGGGATTTAACAGATGTGTAAAGCCAACACTTGCAGTCTCCACAAGTCTCCAAATTCCTCATTTGTTTATTCCTTCCCCTTGTCCCTATTAAAGCTGAAATGAGAGGCCTCAGTCCAGATTTATGCCTGGGTAGGTCCTGCCTGGTAGAGTGACCTCTTACCTGGCAGCCATCGGGAGCAGAGCTTGCCTAAGGCTGACATAATCTCACGTGTCAGCTGACAAACGAATAAACAAAGGAGGAGCTAGGAGCAGTCGCCATAACAAGAGCACAACCCAAGAAACAGCAGGGAGCTGCCAAACCACTGGCACATAGCCCTGCCTTTGTCCTGGAGGGATCTAGAACCCAGTCCTGGAATATAGCAGGTAACTGAATTCCACCTGCTCAGTGCCTAGGTCGGAATGATGGGCCCAAACAGTGCAGAGGAAGGCAAGCTTGGTCCAAATCTTGCTCCATCATCTCAGTCCTGATAAGGCTGCTTCCTTGTCACCTCCAGCAGGAAGGTTTTGGACTTCTGATAGGTAGTGTGCCGAAGTCCCCCAATGCCACTGGAGTGGCCACGCTTACTTCCTCCTGTGCAGGTTCATTTTGTGGGTTGTTTTCCCCTTCTGAGTTAGAATTGAATTACTTCTTTAAACCAGCTCTTAGTGAGGTCTCAAGGAGGCCACTGCAGACACCATCAGCTGTCAACTCTGGGCTCACTTTCTGTGCTCAGGTAGCTCCTGGTCTGTGTCTAGCAGTTAGTGATCTAATCAATCCCAAGGAGCATCAGAGAATCACAACATAAACTGTAGAAAGGAACATTTGTTGGAGGCTTGCAACAGGCCAAGACTTGGGCTAAATTTTTACATGTTGCTACTGTAATATCTTAACAGATCTTTTGTTACTTTCTTTTATTTTATTATTTTACACATTTTGCCTGAATATATGCCTGTGTACCACCTTGTGTAGTGCCCACAGAAGTCAGAAGTGGGTATCACCTGGAACTGTTATGTTACAGACAGTTATGAACTGCCATGGGGATGGTGGGCATTGAACCTGGGTCCTCTGGAAGAGTAGCCTGTGCCCTTAACTGCTGAGTCAGCTCTGGAAGGATCTTCACAGTCTCTCTGGAAGGTGGAGAAGTGGACTGGAGCTAAGGGGTTAAAAACCATTTCCAAACCCATTTCTTCCAGCTCCTTCTGGTAGAATCCTTAAGAATCCCCACTCTCTCAATTTAGCAGAAGTATCCCAAAAGCTGGATGACTGCCTAAGATCACACAGAATCACCAGCCACATAGCTGTATTCAACTGACCCAGTGAAGCAGATAGAGTTCTGTCATCTAAGCAGAGGAGGTATACGCATACCAGAGGCATCTAAGGTTCATAACACGAGAGTCTGGGACTTTGACCTTCTTCCAACAATCATCATAGAACTTTCCAAACTGTTCATGGTTTGCAGAGCTGATGATGTAGACAGAGCCCCAGCCTCCATTCATTCTCACAGGCACTTCCTCATGCTAGAGAAGACAGTCAACAAGGTGTGGGACTTCTTTCCAGTAACTCTGCTCTCAGCCCTGGTCTACTAAAACAAGCCTGTCTTGGCTACTACTTCCACCTGCCTTGCAGTTGGTCCTATACCTGGCTGTTGAGATGTGAAATGGGGAAAAGAGAGATAAGGACGGGTTAGTGTCCTGGAGAGCAGCCTGTAAATGACCACAGGGGAGGCAAGAAGGGACATTTGCAGTGTTTCTGAGCCAGAGAGCTTCTCTTTGAAAGATAAAAAGACAATATGGTGGCAGTGATTAAAAGTTTTGATGGGGGAGCTCCTGTGAATACTGGACCAAGACAAGGAAGGGTCACATGTAGCTGTGGTTTTTATGAGCTGCATTTTCCTTTGGCAAGCATTTATTGAGCACCTATTTTGTCTAAGAATATAAAGATAAACAAGGAAAGAACTCTACTATTAAAAGTCTTATAGTTGGGTGGTGGAAAAAACAAAGTATACTATGAAACAGGTGTCTGTCTTCCTACCTGAAGTGATTGCTAGACCTTTGGCCATACTGGCTGTGTGCCAGATGGACTTGCATCCAATCGGAGACAAAACAGAGGAAAACATTTTCAAGTTTCCTGGTTTGGGAGGGGTAGACTGCCACCATCACCACAATAACAAAATGATAGAAGCAAGCCCAAAGGCAGTGAGTTTAACCCTGCAGTTTACAGATAAGGAAAAGAAGGCCCAAGGATGGAAGTGACTGGTCCAGGCTCCTGGGACAGCAGGACCCCCAGGGCCAGTGTGAATGACCTTTTCTGCTCCTCTCATATAAACGCAAACCATATCACAGATTATATAAGATACTCAACTCCTCCGGACTCCATTTTCCTATCTATCAATAATTATGTTGGGGCAGCCATGACACATCATTATGAATTCTATGGTTTGGTTTGGGCTTCCTCTCACCCCCTCCATGTCAGAATTCACAGAGACACTTTCTTAAATATCCCATACCCCACAACCCCAAATTCTGGTTTTAATATTCTAGAATAAGCCCAGGTATCTGAAGTTTACCCATTCTCCCGTGACATTTAAGTGCATTTCTCTTCTCTCAGTCAAGGCTGTGGTGGTGACCTACAGCAGTTCTTTCATTCAGTAGCTGATTACATCATTTATTTATTGTGTGGATTTCTTGAGCAAAGTGCCAACTCTAGAAAAACCACTAATTCCCTCATGATAGCACAAAGGCATTCAGCATAAACCAGAAGAGCTTCTTTGGAGGATGTGGTGTTTTGAATGACACTGCCTCCCATAGGCTCATATATTTGTACACCTGACCTCCAGTCGGTGGCACTATTTGGAGAGGCAGTGTGGCCTGGGTGGAAGGAAGTGTGTCACCAGGGGTGGGTTTTGACAGTTCTTAGCCTCCCTGTACTTCCAGTTACCTCTCTCTGCTATGTGCCTGCGGTAAGGATGTGACCTTCCAGAGTGCTGCTCCGGCCTCCTGTTGCCGACAGCCTATCACTATGGACTCTCCCTCTGGAACTGTAAGCCCAAATAAACGCTTTCTTCTGTAAGTTGCTTTTGGTCATGGTGTTTTAACAGAGCAATAAAAAAGTAACTGTCAGAAAAGTGCTGCCAGAAGCCTTGGAAAATTCCCTAAAAGGACCGGGGATGTGATTCAGTCTGTAAATTGCCTGCCACACAGCAGGAGGATCTTAATTCAGATCCCCAGGATATTTGTAACAAATCCAGGCTTGGTTACACACACCTGCCACCTCAGCACAGGAAGGCGTGGCTAGGAGGATTCCTGGAGCTCACTCCACAGTAGGTCCAGCTGATGAGACACTGGAGGAAGAGGGATGGCCTGTGTAACTGGAGAAGTAGTGACAAGACAGGCTTTGGAAGGAACAGGCCAGAGTTCTGCCCACTGTGAGACGTCTGTCCCGAAATAAACCATCATTTTTAAAATCAGGAGTGACAAGCTTTGCATTCCACTTCCCTTGTTTTTATTTGTATTTTTTTTAACCCAAGGAAGTACACAGTAATTTCTGTCACCCCTGTCACCACTTCAGGGAGCAATGGCCCCACAGTAGGGGTTGATACCCTGGAATGCCTCTTCCTCCACTAAGAAGCCCAGAGGCTCTGAGTGACCCTTCAGTTTTTCCAACGTCCCGTGAATGTGTGAATCCTTATTTTCCAAGTTTATACCTGGGGCTCCTCCTAGTAGCTCCAGCTGTCAATTTGAATGGCCTAGAGTCATCTGAGGGAGTCTCAGTAGAGGAATTGCCTAGTGAGGTTGGCCTATGGCCATGTCTTGAGGGATTGTCTTGAGGGTTGGTGGAGAAGGGTGCAGCACACTGTGGGCATCACTCTCGAGGCAGGTGGTCCTTGGCTACAGAAGAAAGCCAGCTAAGCAAGAGGCCGTGAGCCAGCCGGAGAATGAGGCAGTAAGCAACATTCCTCCATGGTCTTATCTCCAGTTTCCTGCCTTGAGTCTCTGTTCTGATTTCCCTCAATGGTAGAATGTGATCTGAAAGTGTAACCCACGCAAACCCTTTCCTCCTGTAAGTTGCTTTGAGCCAGAGTGTTTTCTCACAGCACAGAATGAAACTGGAAAAGGATTTGAACCTTACAATTACTTTTATGCTGGCTTCTATGTTGGGTCAAGGGTTCTACCTCCGGAACCAGCTGGGATGCACAGTAGCTTCTCATCACTCTCCATGTGTCTTGTCTGGTACCCTCTGCTACAGAAGACAGCAGGGTCGAGAGTATCCTCACTTGCACGAATCCAAGCCAATAAATTCACACAGGAAAAGGATAGCAGAACAGTGATCTGGGCTCTCCCACATCAATCATCCATCGAGAAAATGCACCACAGGATTTCTCACGGGCCAACCTAGTAGGGGCATTTTCTCAATTGAGTCCCTCTTCCAAAATGGTTTGCCAAGCTGACATAAAGCTAAGTGGCCACTGAGTCAGATTAGAATTGAAAATGAAAGCAGAGAGTCCAAAGGTATAGCTAAAATAAGGTCACAAAGCAAGACAAAAGACTCAGCACCACCCCTGGGCCTGGGGTACTCCATCAACTAACAGGTAAGAGATATAATATGGGCAACTTTGTTCAAATTTCTTTTCTTTTGAGACAGGGTTTCACTGAGCCCAAACTGGCCTTGAACTGGCTATGTAGATAAGGGTGACCTTGAATGCCTGATCCTTTCTGTTTCTACCCACCAACTGCTGGGATTATAGGCATGTATCACCATGTCCAAGTTTACTTCTGAAAACAATCCAATCTCAATGATCATAATATAAAAGCAGCAGTGCTTCAGAGGGTAATTGCAGTTTTCTGGAAATTTCTTTTATAATTAGCAATGAACAAAGTATTTTTGTGCTTGTGAATACCACCGAGTTAGGAGATGTATCTGAATTGACATTATGGCTAATAACACCAATGTTTCTCTGGGCCTTTCTACTTCTCAAATATCAACCTACCTCTGTCTAATACAGTGTTGTGTGTGTGGTAGTGGGGTGGGGGAGGGATGCTTCTCTTCCCTATTTTATACCAAGAGTGAGGAGGTTCAATGAGGTTGAAACTGACGGCTGTCTCTGGACATTTGGAAGCCAATGATCCCTGTCTTTCAGGACCACATTGGGAATGGCTGTGTCTCTGCATTAGTTACCCAGAAGTGATTCTTAAATTTAAGATACTGTTCCAAAGAGTCATCTATACATTCGAATCATCAGATGGCTGATTCCTTGGAGAACCTTTGTGGAAATGTATGGTTGGTGTCAGCTGTGCAAATTTGGAATGTTAGTGTATGAAAGGGAGCTGGGAGACTGCACAGACTGGGGTATGCCTCCAGCTGTCCTGGCACGCACAGCTCAGGGGCTTGGGGATGGGGTGGACACTTTTTTTCCTCATTCATTGCCTTTAACTTACCTTCCTACCTTGTCTGCTGGCTGGTGTTTTCACGGCCTCCCGTTGCTCACTGGAGCTAGGGATCTACCTTTTGATTACATGAACTAATTATTAACTTCAAAGGGTGGATGATTGTTTCATGGTAATAGCACTGCAGGGGGCTTTGAGATGCCTCAGTTTGATAGGCCTTTTGGACACTATCCTCTCAGGGTTCCCAGTAACTCAGGACTTTCAGGTGGCCCCCTACTGAGACGGCCTGATTTCCTGAGGAGGAAACTAAACATCTTGCAGTGGAGGGCAGGGAGGACACCCAGTCCTGTCTGGCTTCCTGATCTCACACCAGGAACCTCAAGCAGCCAAAATCTTTAGTCCACAGGGTTCAGGTTTCATACGGAGCTGTCCTGTTTAGTTCAAATAAGCAGCCTGTTCAGGATATTTTGGACCACTTCACTGGGCTGCCTGAGGGCACCTTGTAACATGTTGTGCAACCTGCGCACTGTGAGGAATTTAGAAGAACATTCTAGAAAGGTGTTCAGTATTAGTCAGCTGAGACTGCTTGGGGTTCTTTGTGGACACTGAGGGGGAAAGGGGCTCTAAGATAACAGGTAGAGAGTTTCTGGAGAGATGGTTCAGGGGCTAAGAGTACTTGCTCACCGGTAATGTGGCTCTCAGTACCCATGTAACATACTGGGCATCCCTACCCATTCTTGTAACTAGCTCTGGTTGGAGAGGAGAGAGGGGGCTTGCTGAGTCATGAGCCCCTGCCCAATGCATTGAGAAATGCTGCCTCAATGGAATAGATAGAGAGTAACAGAGGAGGCCATCCCACGCTCTCTTCTGGTCTCTGCACGTGTGCACGGGCACTGAAACCTGCAGGCTTATGAGTGTGCATTCACACTGACACTATACATTCACAAAGACACAGACACACACACAAATAAGTAAAAAGAAATTCTTTTAAAATATACTATTTTTATTAATTCTTTGAGAATTTCACACATGCATACAATATTTTGACCATTTTCACTCCCCACTCCTCCCTCAAACTCCTCCCAGATTCCCCCCCTCCCCAACCTTACTACCTTTGAACCTTTGTGCTCTCTCTTGTTTTTTTTTTTATAGCCCACTGAGTCCAGTTTGTAGGACCCATGTACTCATGGGGTTCAGACTACCCCTGGAGCCTGGTTAACCTACCAGGAGTCACATCCTTAAAGAAAACTGAGTCTCCTTCCTTCTGCCAGAACCCATCAACTGTAAAGAGCTCATCAGCTGGGGGTGGAGGCTCATAAGCCCCCTCCCTTCTGTGCGGGAATGTTGTTGGCTTGATCTTGTGCAGGTCTTCTGCAGGCAACCACAGCGGCTGTGAGTTCATGGGTCCTGTCAGTTCCTGAAGACACTGCTCTGCTCTGATCCTTATCCATCTCTGTCTCTCACAGTCTTGGCAATCCATCTTCTGAAATGGTCCTTGAGTATTGCTACAAGGGTGTGTGACACAGACGTCAGATGTCTCATTGGTGACTAATCACTCTATCTATATCAGGGCCACAATTTAGCCGTGGCTATATCTGACCACACCATTTATTAGTGTAGCTCACAGGGTTCATAGCTGGTAAGAATTCTGATGACTTACTAAAGCCAAATCTTACATTATGTTGTCTTTAAAAAGAAGTCATGGGGGAGGAGGGAGCTATAGAGATAGTGAAAGAGTCATCTTCCCACACAGTGCATTGAAGCTCTGGGCTCTTGGCTAGAAAGTTCTTGGGTGCACATGTCACTCTGGGTTTAAGACAAATGCTACTGTCTAGCAATTTTCTGTTTAAAATCTTTAAGTGTTCTGTGCTCATGGAAACAGAAGTCTTTAGAATAGTAAGATATGCTGTAAAGTTGAACCACCAAAAGGTGGCCTGGATCCCATAGTTCATCCATCTGTTTGCCTTCTTGTCTATCTCTCTGTCTCTACTCTCCAGCATCCCATCAACCCCAATTTAAAACAAAGCCTGTACATGGGCAGAGAGTGACTCTCAGTATGTTAAGAAGGCTGATATGTGTCTAATCCCAATAAATGCAGACACAGTTATTATCCTTATCAAGGGAAAGACATTTTAAGTAGAAGTGTGGAGGGCAGTGGAGCAAATATTTATTGCACATCCATGATTTATGCTGTGCACATGATCCGTGATAGTCTTTGAAACAACTCTAGAGGAACAAGACTTCGTTCACTTCACTGAATAGGAAGCCAGAGTAGTCTCTCTATGCATGATGTTTCAGGCCAAGTAGCTTCTGGACTTCATGAGAAGGCTCTGGGGTCATCAGGACTCAAGAGTATAAGGCAGTATTTCAGGGCTACTACCAGGAAGGAGGAAGCAGAGGAGGTGAGAGCAAACGACTTTGCCTCAGCTCTGGGCAGAGCTGTGCTGTTTGTGTACATTTTCAACCTAGCCCTGAAATTCAAAATTCAAACTGCTGTAGACTCTGAACGTTTTTGAATGATGATATCATGCTACAAGTAGAAAATTCTTCAGCGTGAAATTTCATTTCATTCACAAAACTATTAAAGATAATTGTTTGAAATGAACTTAAGGGTATGTGTGTAAGGCATACACAGAAATAGGAATTCTCGTTTAGACTTTCATCACACCCCCAAAATAGCTTACCATATATATGTGTACTAAATGCTGAAATAAATACTTCTGATGGCAAGAATTTTGGATAAAGGACAATCAATCTGTATTGGATTGTCTGGTCAGCCTTGGCTATATAGCGAGTTTGAGGCCAGCCTGAGCTGTATGAGATCCTGTCTCAGAAAACACAAATAAGAAACACTTTAGTATAAACAGAGGTTGCCCCTTAATTCAGTCATTAGACATGGGACTATTTCAGACATCCAGGGGACGTGGGAACAAGTAGAGGGACAATAGTTTTTAAGACTCTCTAAAGTAGATGCTCTTGTTTCCCCGGCTCCTCTACAGGTGACTGGTGCCCCTGAGAGTTTCTCTCTGCAAGGACTGCTCTTTGTACCTGGGTGTTTGCACCTTCAGCTCTCTCCTCCTGGAATGCTATTTCCCAGAGCCCTTGCCACCCCCAGGCTGAGTTATCTGTCCCCACCTGTGTGGTCTCCTTGGGCACCCCTCCATCACAGTGTGCCATCACGCTGCACTAATTGTTGATTTACATGTCCCACCCACTCTCGGTTCTGTGTCTTTTTATCTTTACACCCTCAAAGCATAACAGAGTGTCTAGCTCATACCGGAGGCATCATAAATATTTGCTACATGAGTCAATGCAAGAATGTGTGGCTGTGTAAAAGGCTGGCTTTGGATACAGGGCAGGGTTGGGAGCTGGAACCACAGGGCATTCAGTAGTAAGAAGTGGGATTGGAACGCGTGAACTTGTGCACATATCAAGGTCAGGGAACTTCTCTGAATTCCCACGTAAGTTTTGAGTATGACCAATTGAAGAGTAAAACCCTAATTAGCCTTTCTAGTAAGTAAAGTGTAATCCAGAACATTCTTCCTCATCATGCCTTATGGACGAACGTGCCCAGTATTATTCTGTCTGACACACTTGCGCAACACTGAACCTGACCATGGTTTAGTCATATCTCTCTCATTTTTATGTTTGTTTCATTTCAGTTATAAAAGTAGCTCTAGGACACTTTTCCTTGCTGTACAGGGAGCCCCAGAGAACAATAATCCTGCCCTGAGCATGGGAGGACATTACACCTCTAAGTACAGAGGGTTTCTGGCAGTCAAATGTCATGAAAATGCATAGAATGTCAAGAATATGAAAGCAAGAATGCTTTTCTGTTGTAGCTTCAATGGGTTGCATTCCTGACTTAGTTTAAATAATGTGTCTGCAGAGGAGGAAACAAAGACAGGTGCCTGGGAACCAAGAGTTAACAGCGTCTGTGTCTGCTCTGGCAGGAAGGGGCATATGCAAGCCTTTTGTTGTTTCTCAAAGATCCTCTATTGTCACAAGGAGAGACTCTGCATGACCCAGACTTGGAGCATCTTCCATACCCTAGGCTCACATAGTGGCCACCGCTTCCTGTTTTGTCGCTTTCTTTTTCCATATCACCTATTTTCTACAGTGGTGTTGAACAGTCCCCATGAGCCTGTTCCGTTGTCACCTCATATTTCTTATAAAGAATATTAGGATTATCAACTTTGAAAATGAACTTAAGATTGATCTCCAGGCTGTTCTTTCCCATGCCATGGAAACATTGCATGGGTTACCCGAGATCGCAAGCAGAATGCCAGTGTAGTGAGTTATAGTTCTTGCTGTGCTGAACAGATTAGGAAGTAATGAAAAAGTCTACATGTTGGAAACAGAAGCAGCTGTTGCAGGACTGTGCTAGTTCTGTTTCTTGTAGTAATCATTAAATACCAAACAAGAAGCAGCTAATGGAAGGACATGTTTATCTGGGTTCACAGTTTGAGAGTACTATCCATCATGGCCAGTAAAGTGATGGGGCACTTGATTGTGGCAAGAGGGGCATGGTAGGTTGCTTGTTCACCTCTGGGTGCACCAGGAAGCAGAGAGAGGCTAGCATCAGACTCAGCTGTAAATCACCTCTTCCACTAACACACTTCCTTTAGCTAAGCTCCAATTTAAAAATTTATGTAGATGCTCTAAACAGCACCAAGCAGAAGGACATTAGCTGGTCCCTCTAACATTGATGGGAATGCCCTGATCATCAATGTGAATGCCCTCATTTCATGTCCTGATCATCAGTGCAGATGCTTTATGGGGATGCCCTAATATCATGCATAGATCATCTATGGAGATGCCCTAATCTCATGCACAGATCTTCTACGGGGATGCCCTAATCTCATGCACAGATCTTCTACAAGGATGCCCTACTATTATGCACAGATCATCTACAGGAATACTCTAATCTCATGCACATGTCATCTATTGGATGCTCTAATCTCATGCCTCTGTCATCTGGATTTGGCAGCATGTACATGGTCAAGATGGAACAAATCTCAAGATAAATAGAGATTTTAGAAATGAGTTCCCTGAGAGTAAGTGGCACTATTCTAGTTGGATAATTGGGTCACAAGTACCCCCAAAGGCTTACCTTTTACTTGGCACTGTTGGGGGATAGTAGAAGCATTAACAGGTAAGGCCAAGCACAGACCTTTGCAGTCACTAGAAAGTCACTAGGTGGAACCCTGGAAAGGGATTTCAGGGCTCTAGTCCCTTTGTTCTATCTTTGTTTCCCATATTCCATGAGGGGAAGAGCTCCCACCCGCCCCCCCCCAGCTACTCTTTCAATAATGTGCTGATTTGCCCCAAGACTCAAAGATACCAAGACCAATTGATCGTGAATAAATAAGCCCAGATAAACCCCCTTTTCCCATTATACTTGATTATATCCTGTATATGGTCACAATAACAGGAAGCTTACAAATTTAGGTACCAAGCCCGTTCTGCTTCTTCCACAGTATCTCTTCTGACTAGTTTCTACTTCAATGCCATGACCTTTAACTTAGGAGCCTTTGTAGGATTTCTTGTGGTATAGGCTCTATTTTTGGCCAATTTCCATACTATTGTAAACAGATTTGCTTAGCTTACCAGCACCCAAGATTGATTTACACCAGACAAAATATGCCTGATATCAATACTTTCCCAAGTTTTAGTGTTGCATATTTTGAGTGTAAAATGTAAAATTGCTATTGTGAACTTCGCTTGACCTACAATTCTTAACTCTATTACATTACAACAACGCACCCCATTTATGATGGGCACCCAAGAATAAACAAAATGTTATGCCCCAAAAGAGTGTGCATTCAGATGGTAGGAACAATATGGGAGTCTCCTTTCTTAACATCTGCAGAATGGTCACAAATATAGCACACCAGGAGTCCAGATGCCTTTTGGTTCTAGAATCTCTCACAGGTGGCAAAATCTGTGGATGCCAAAGTCCACTTTATAAATGGTATATGTTTTCATATAGCCTATACTTATCACACTGTGTATTTAAACTCATGTCTAGGTTACTAACAATGCCTAACGCAGTCAACCACTTCTATGCTTGACTGGTCAGGGAGTAATAAGAAGAGAAAGAGCCTATGTGCTTGGTACAGAGGCACTGTTGTAGGTCTGTACTAGTTATGCTTCTTGTTGCTATGACCAAACACCTGGCAAAGAACAATATAAGGGAGAAAAGGTTTATTCTGGTTCATGGTCTTAGGGCACAATCTACCATGGTGGGGAAGGCAGGGCCACAAGAGTGGCTCTTGGCTGTGTCAGCAGGGGTACAAGGCTCACATCTAGCAGACCAGCGAGCAAACAGTACAGAAAGTAGAGTCAAGACACAAACCTCAAGGCTTTCCACAGTGACCCTGTTCATCTGTCTAGGCTCCATTCCTGAAGATTCTATAATTTCCCTCAAACAGTGCCGCACCTGGGGACCAAGTGTGAAAACATGGGCCTGTGATGGACATTTCATTCACACCCATTTTTGTCATTGACTGAGTCCACGCATAAGGAATGCTCTGAGACAGAGAGCTGATTGCACTGCATTTTATTTAAACATGGGACAGGGCAACACCGTGTCTACCTCTCACACTGCAGAGTCTCATGCTCTGTCTCCAGTGCGTGTTTTGTTTTTTTCTCTGGAAGATGACAGATTGTATGATTTAGTGGCATAAATTATCCGAACAATTCCCTGCAGACATTGTCGATGTAGAGAGCCCCGCTGGTCCTGTGTTCCCCTCTTTGCTGCTGGGAGAACGCTATGTTCCCTCAGGAGCCTGGCAAGACCTCATTAAGCTGTAGTATTTTTCACACGGTCCACTGCTTAGCTATCTGAGGAGAAGGGATTACCCTCCCACATTCTCTACCTAAGGGTGTATCAGACCTTGTGATTGCCCCTCCTGACCAGCTCTTCTGCCTCTTGTAATGTTCCGTATTTGATATTTAGGGGAGCAAGACCACCCATGGCATACCTGGACACCGCATCCTGAAGAATGTGATCTGATTGTGCTTGGTCCTGCTGAGGGGTCTGCAAATGAGATATAAACAATTATTAATCACCTGGCACCTTCTAGCCATCATCTTCTGTCTAACTTCTGGTGTTATTATAGTCTCATGTGCTGTTGTGGGAGTTTCTAGGGCTTTATTATTATTATTATTATTGGCTCCACACCAGGCATGGTCAAATGTTTGCAGACAAGGTCTCAGTCAAACTTTAAAACTAAAAGGGCTCCTTTTACATGGCCAGAAAGCAGCGGCCCCACCAGTTTTTCCAGATGCATTTTAATTGTCTTCTTGGTGTATCTCCTGGAGGGCATATGTACAAATACATTAAATATGTCTAGAAGATAACCAACGAGGGTAACATAGTCTCAAACTCGGCCTTACTCATTCAAGCTATCTCAGAAAAGAAATACAATAGGATTATTGACCCTTTCTTTTTTCATCTCCAGCCACTCTACATGAACAAGTACCAGACATTCATATTATGCATTAACCTGTGCACACCAAAGAGAATAGCATGTTCGTCGTACCCTCAGTCTCAGGCAGGCAAGATGGCTCTGTGGATAAGCATGCTTGCCTAACCATAGGAGTTCGACCCCTGAGACCCAGAGTGGAAGGAGAAAACTAACTTGAGCAAGGTGTTCTCTGACCACATGGAGATCCTCCACCCCCAAACACACACTCACTCACAAATAAATAAATGAATAAATGTAAAAAGCCAAGGAAGCCTTCTGTTTCTCTACTAAAGTTGTCACCTGTTCCCAGTTTCCCATTTCTGTGACCAATATCAGCATCCTCGGGGCAACTGAACCCTTGACACCCCTTACCTGCTTTTGTTTATGGTCATTACTGCCAGACACCTCAGATTAAATTCACATCTGGACTGAGGGTGCTGGTCCGTTCCCCTGCACCCAGCCTTTTCCTCTGCCTTCCTCACAGCTGCCAGAACGAGCTTTTGTGACTGATTTTGGAAGTGTGACAGAATGTCAGTCTATTCCCTAAGGTTAGCACACATTGCCTTGTCTTCCTTTTGCCATTTCCTCTTTTACCTATGGCCAACGGGGACTCCCCGGTCACTGCGCATGTGCGTCATAAATGCCACTAGGGGGTCTGTCCCATGTTTCCACTCGAGTCCTCCCATGAATGTTCCCTTCTTAACTTCTGCATCTCTCGAAGATTTGAATTGATCATGCAGGAAATGATCCTCGAGCCAGGCTTTTTTCCCCACTATTTCTGACTTTGATCCTCTTGGGCTTTGTAAGATTTTTGTCTGCTAAAATCTAAAACACCTTTAAATAACTTCATATTCAATGTTTTTGTTCATTATCGTTCAAAAAGTGGGACATCTATGTCGACTTCACTACCATCAAGGCTCAGGGAACATTGTGGAAAAGAAGGTGGAAAGAATATAGCAGTTGGAGGGGGGAATGAGGGTTGTGGGGTGTTTTCTTCTGGATGTGACGTGGCTGTTGACATCATGAGCTCATAGCAGCTGTGGTTATTTGCATAAGATCAAGCCAGCAAATATCCCAACCTGGAAGAGTAGATAATTTCTAGGTCCACCCCTTAACAAGGAGCTATTGGCAGTTGATAGTTGCAGGGAGATGGAGAATCATTCTTTTTGGAGGTGTGGCCACTGGTAGGTTTCCCAAGCTCCAGCGGACAACTCCACCCCCATGCACATATGGATGCTGGCTAGACCTAGTGATTATAAAATATAATAATTTTAAAATAAGACATGATGTTGAGAGGGTGCAAATTGCAGGGCACATGGGGAGAGTTGGAGGTGGGAAATGAATGTAGCTATAATCATATTCCATTGTTTATATGTGTGAAATTCTCAAAAATAAAGAAAAAAGTTTAAAGTACTTGAACATTTGAAATGTACCTCAGGGAAACTTCTCTCCTTTATTCATGTGATTAGATGCTTCTTGAAGTCAAAGAATCTGTGTTTTATTGATTTTATATCCCAAATGTTTTCTATTCGGCATTCATTCAATGAATGTTCAGAAGCACAGAAGCATTACAGGCCCAGGATGAAGAAGACAGACCTGACCTTTGTCCTCAGAGCTAGCATTGAGTAGACCTGTAGACTTAGTATTCTGTGACACCAAGTATTCATTTAGTTTAGCACGTGCTCCCCGAATGAGCAGAGAAAGCTCTTGTGGCAGGCTCACAGCTGGGAGCCAAAGGAAATGCTTCATGACCTAAGAAGAGCAAACCTGGGAGAATCACATCCATTTTGAACAACCACGCAATGCGCAGTGCAGCTAGAAATAGCACAGTGGACATTCAGGACAAGCCCCTGGCTAGATGCTATTGACCTCAACTTCCCCTCTGGCCTTCTGGGGACTGGAGATACTGTATATCCAGATCTAGGTTGGAGCTATACACCTGTGTACATATGCAAAAACTCATCAAGGCACGTCATTTTATACCTGAACAAATAATGCTACTTTTGGTAGCAGGATTTTTCTTTGGACCACCAGCTCACAAAAAAATGACGCTGAGATTTATTATTAATTACAACAGCTTAGCCTTAGCTTAGCCTTGTTCCTAACTAGTTCTTATAACTTAAATTAACCCATATCTTTAATCTACATTCTTTCACATGGCTTGGTTACCTTTACTCTGTACTAACCATCCTGCTTCCTCTGAGTCCAGCTTGTGACTCCACCTTTCTTCTTCCCAGGTCTCTCTCCATCCAGAAGTCCCTGCTATACCCCTGCCTGGCTATTGGCTGTTTAGCTTTTTATTAAACCAACCACAGTGACACATCTTCACACAGTGTAAAGGAATATTCTGCAAGAACTTTTAATTTTTGAAGATTTATTTTTATTTAATGTGTATGAGAATTTTGCTCGAATGTCTTTCCATGTATCATGTACATGCCTGGTGCCTGAGAAGAGTCAGATCTCCTGAAACCAGAGATGCAGACAGTAGGAGCCACTATATGGGTTCTGAGGATTGAAGTAGGGTACTCTGTAAGAACCAGTGTTCTTAACTACTGAGCCATCTCTCCAGCCCCCAAGGTGTTTTTTTTAATTGAAGAAGAAAAATGATTATAAAATAAAAACATAGGCTGATCATTTAGTAATGTGCTTGCCATGCCGTAATGAGGACTTGATTTCCGATCTCCAGTACCCATGTGAAAATGCAGCACAGATCCAAGCTGGAAATCATTTACTTATTTAACTTATTTATTACATTACGGCTGTAACGTGAGGATGAAACCATGTGAATAGATGCTTGCCTCCTCCTGGGCATGTGCATGAACCTCGGGTTGAGTAAGTAGTTCTTAGAATGCTGAAGGGTTGGTACACGGCCTAAGATCAATAGACTCAGGCTGCACCCTACAGCCAGCAGAAGCATTTACACAAACACACATCTACATGAACAGCATTGCAAGAGTATCTACCCTCTGAGATCCTGATTCAGTGTGGCTGTGTTGGAGCCACATGTTAATATATATAGGTTTTTCAAGACAGGGTTTCTCTGAGTAGCTTTGGAGCCTGTCCTGGAACTCACTCTGTAGCCCAGGCTGGCCTCAAACTCACAGAGATCCGCCTGCCTCTGCCTCCCAAGTGCTGGGATTAAAGGTGTGCGCCACCACCACCCAGCTATATTTGGGTTTTTGAGACAGGGTTTCTCTGTGTAGTTTTGGTGCCTGTCCTGGATCTTGCTCTGTAGCCCAAGCTGGCCTCGAACTCACAGAGATCCTCCTGGCTCTGCCTCCTGAGTGCTGGAATTAAAGGTGTGTGCCACTGCTACCCGGCCTGAGTCCAGACTATTTTTAATGCAATAAAAATCAGAATCTCTAGTAAGTGTCTTCCTCCTTAGTAAAGTTAAAGGAACGCAGTTGAGTAGTGCTGGGGTGACTTCCTTATGGTAGTGTTCTTGAATGCTCATCTTGACACCTATCAAGGGTCCAGTCTACGCAGGTTTGGGAGGAACTGTAGCCCAGAAGTTAGGATAAAGCAAGTGGTCAGAGCTTGGAATCAAACTCAAACTCTTTGATTCCAAACCTGGAGTTAGTCTCACTCCATCTCTTCCAAATTGAGGCATCACTATTAACAATAGCTTCTGAGAAGACCACAGCAATAGTTTTGATCTAAATCCTAACCCCTTAGAGAAATCCCATTAATGACGTCTTGATACGGAGCTTGAGACTGCCAGCAACATATGAGCTGCCCAGCTCCTGACTCCCATATGCTTTATAACAGCAACTCAAAAATCTATGTGGAAATACTGAAGACATTGCTACAGTCTCTGTTTTCTTTTTTAACATTTATTTATTTCATGTGTATATGTATTTATCTGCATGGGTTCATGTGCACCACATGCACCCAGGAGAGCAAGGAGGTCAGAAGAGGCCATCAGGTACCCTGGAGCCCGATTTACAAGCAGTTATGAGCTGCCATGTGGGTGCTGGGAACTGAACCCAGGTCCTCTGTGAGAGCAGTAAACACTCTTGAACGTAGAGTCGTCTCTCTAGCTCACAACATCTGTTTTTAATGGCCATCCTTCTTTTGCTGGTTTTGTATTTTCTTTTCTCCTACCTCTTACTGTTGAGTTCAGTCTTGTTTTGTTAGTCTCCATCTCAGAGCTCCTTCATTCTCGTGACTTCAGCTGTCCTTATTGGTGGGCTGCTCTCAGAGGCCCTTTCATTTCTGCTGTGTGTACATGTGCAGGTGTATGTTACTAAGAATTGGATCCAGCATCTACCAGAGTGCACTGGCTGTTTTATGCCAGTTGGACACAAGCTAGAGTTGTTTGGGAAGAGGGATTCTCAAATGAGAAAACCTTCACGAAGAGGGGCCTGTGGGCAAGGCTGTGGTGCACTTTCTTGGTTAGTGGTTGATGTGGGAGAGCCCAGTCCACTGTGGGTGGTGTCACCCTGGACTGGCGGTGACATAAGTGCTCTAAGAAAGCAGCTTGAGCAAGCCGGGAAAAGAAAGCCAGCTCCCCTCTGTCACCTCTGCCTCAGTTCCTGACCCAGGGTTCCTGCCTTGCTGGAGCCCCTTCCCTGACTTCCCTTCATGATAGACTACAAGCTATACGCTGAAATAAACTCTCTCCTTCCTAAACTTCTTCTGACTGTGGTGTTTGTAACACCAGTAGAAGCCTAGACACACTTGCCAGGTGAGTGTTCTATCACCGACTAGATAGATACACTTGCCGGGCGAGCGTTCTATCACCGAGCTGCATTCTCCAGGCCTCTTTTCACTTTTTCCCTACATTGTCCTGAGTAGCCTTGAACTCAAGCTATAATCCAGACATACCTTCAACTGCAGTCTTCCCCCTTTAGTTTACCATGAAGCTGGGATTAGAGGCCTCCTTTTCTAGGAGCTAATTCCCCTGCTTTCAAAATCTGTTAAAGAGTAACACTTGGAACGCCCCCAGCTTCCTAAGGATTTACGTCTTTACTTCGGTAAAATGCACTGCTTTTCTTCCAGGCTCAAAGGCCCTGCGTCCTTCCATATACTCGACTTCTGAGACCAACTCGTGCCGTAAATGCTGCTCTCATCTGCCTTTATTTCAATTTTTATCCAGTGATGCATGATGCTGGGATCAGTCTAATGATCTCTGCATTGGTCCCATTGTCGGTAGGTGCTTATCTATGAGTGTACTTAGACAATACCCCTGTGTTGTTTCTGTAGCTGGTAACATTGTGTATTTTATGTAACATGTCTTCAGTTGGATGGTGCATCGGTTAACATTCTCATTGTTGCGACAAAACACCCCACAAAAGAAACTTAAGAATGGAAAGATTTATCTTGCCCACAATAGTTGGTGGGTACGGAACATCAGGGGAGGCACATAGGCAGGTGTTTGAGGCACTTAGTCGCCTTGCATCCATAGTTAGACAGCAGAGACATGAATGTGGCTGCTCACATATATTCTCCTGTTTGCTTTTTATTCAGTTTGGGATCCAGGTCTATGGAATGGTGCTACCCACATTCAGGGTGGGTCCTGGATCAAAGCTCTCCGGAAACACCCTTTCAGACACGCCCAGATATTTGTCCCCTAGATGATTTTAAATCCTATCCAGTTGATAAGATGAACCATCAGAGAGGCTAGGGAGATGGCGCAGTCAGGAAGGTGCTTGCCATGAGAGCACAATAGCTGGAGTTTGGATCCCCAGACTCCTCATAAAAAAGTGGGATTTGCTACAGTGTACAGCAGCACATCCCCAACCCTTACCTTGGGGAAGCAGAGGCAGGGGGCACCCCTGGGGCTTGCTGCAGCTAATCTAGCCAAATTGATGAGCCCCAGGTTTTGTGATAGATTGTCTCAAAACATTAAGGAGAGGCATTAAAGAAGACACCAGACGTTGACCTCCATACCCAGATGTGTGCACATCTGCACACAGACACAAACAAGAGCACATAGGTGCAGGTATCCTCTCATTTATACCGTATTAACCATCACAGATAGCAACCACTGCAAAGCCTGAGATGACATGCTTACATATTAGATATTGGAAAACATCTCCTTGAGTCAAGGAATACAATTGTACATTACATAATGATATTTCAAATACTCAGTGACAATCTCATATATGAGGTGACCCCCATAAGGGTATGATGGAGGTGAAAAATAGCTATTGCCTCATGATGCCCTGGCCATTGGAATGTGTAGCTCAACACATTCCAGTGTTATGTCAGTGTAAACAAACCTGTGTGGCCAGTCATATAAAATTTAGCACATGTTGCCG